>JAQGBT010001228.1:0-34652 GCA_034698585.1 Disparrhopalites patrizii
GTCTCTTTCCCTCTCTTTCTCTTGATGTCTCTCTTCCCCTGTCTCTTTCCCTCTCTTTCTCTTGATGTCTCTCTTCCCCTGTCTCTTTCCCTCTCTTTCTCTTGATGTCCTCTTCCGCTCTGTCTCTTTCCCTCTTTTTCTCCTGATGTCTCTCTTCCTCTCTGTCTCTTTCCCTCTCTTTCTTTTGAGGTATCTCTTCCTCTCTGTCTCTTTCCCTCTCTTTCTCTTGATGTCTCTCTTCCCCTGTCTCTTTCCCTCTCTTTCTCTTGATGTCTCTCTTCCTCTCTGTTTCTTTCCCTCTTTCTCTTGATATCTCTATTCCTATCTTTTTTGTTCCCCTCTGTCTCTTTTCCTGTCTTTCTGTTGATATCTCTCTTCCTCTCTATTTTTTCTTCCCCTCTGTATCATTTCCTCTCTTTCTCTGGACCTGTCTTTTTTTGCTTTACCTCTTCTGATCCTACTTTTCCCTATTACTCTCTTTTTTCTACTTTTCTGTCTCGATACCTCTTTATCTCTCTCACGCTCTCTCTCTTCTCCCCCTCGCTTTTTTGCTCTTTAATTTCTCTAAATTCGAATTTCCTTCTACGTCAGTCCCTCACCTTTTTTTTTAGCCCACCGTCGGTTGCGTCCTAGCCGATTGCGACACGCTTGTCGCCCACATCATTATTACCTCACACTTTGTACGCACTTTCCTCCCATTTATCTCCCTCCACCCAATCTCCAGCCTTCTCGTATCCCTCCTCTTGTTCCCCTCCATGTCGCTTGTCCTCCCATTTGTATTCATTTTCATTCCCCGTCCGGGTAGTTTCCCCTAACCAGGAACCGGAAGAAGAGAGTGCTCCAGAGGAAAAGAGATAACCCTGGGGAAGTGATGCAATTGCTGTGATTTGTACTCCTGTACAAAAAATTAGGGGAAAGCCGGGGGAAAGAAATGCACAAGCGTTGCGTGGATTCAAGGCAACTCACGCATTTATGCGTAGAAAATTTTGGAATACATGCACATTTGTACTTAATACATATGCGGATGCTGTGGAAAAAGAGCAGGAAAAGGCAGTTTGGAGGTTATTACTAGTAATATTTAATCCCTTGAACTTGATTTGGTGGCTTTCACCCAGTCATTAAATGGGGGATGCCTCCGTCTTTTTTGGGTGAACCATAAGAGGATTTAGTAAGGCGGAAAGAATATTTTTGGGACTTATTCAAACATCCTTTTTCGAAGGGGAGAAAAGTGCGGGAATCGGATTCATACATACGGTTTTTAATGAATCCGATTATGCCATGCTGGCTAGGCTTTTTGAATCTCAACGAAGTGTATTCTGAAGGGGAAAGAGTTCGAAATATTGGTAAAAGCATGGAATAAACTTTTAGGGATATTTCCGAATCCCATTTCTACATTTACTGTTATTAAAATATTGATTCACGAGATTTTAGCGGGAAATTTGAACACAAAACCGAATTTTTGTTCGTACTGCAATTTCGTACCAAATTCCGGTAAAATTGTGGACAGATGGAAAATTATGGGGTTTAAAATTATAAAAAATGAAATTCATTTTGCTAAAGTATTTTTTGTCATTTGTTTTTGCTTCCAGATACGATGTCCGAGACAGACCCCTGAGTGACCCGAAGAGATGGTCTGCTTTGGGTGACCGGATTTACTTCCAAACAATGTCCGAGCCACAAGCCCATCTCTTTATGAGTGAATTGAGACTGGACGATGAGGGAGTTTATCGGTGTCGGGTGGATTTCAAGAATTCCCCCACAAGAAATCTAAGGATTAACTTGACCATCATAGGTAAGCATAATCCACCTTTTTGATATTATATATACAGTGGAGCCTCTTCATAACAGCACACCTTATAACAGCATGTTCTCCATAACGTCATGAAATTCGCAGCACCTTCTCCATGGAATACATACCATTTGTGTTCTCTACAACAGCATTCCCTTTATAACAGCATTCGGGTTCCCTTGCATGCTGTTATGGAGTGACTCCACTGTATCATCGTTTAAGTATTAAAAATGACTAAGTCCTATGTTACCCTTATGTACGATAGTCAGCTTTGACACTTAAACGACGATATTTAACCTTTAAGGTGCTTCATCACACGCACATGCGTGTTCATGTGTACAGTCCATTTTAGATATTTTTCCGCCTTATTTCTCTTGTACAAAAGTCATATGCGTTACCTTGTTGTTACATAAGTAGGTCCATGTGCATATGAATATAAAGTGCATTTAGTTAGGTACATAATAAATAAGTATACCTACGGAGAATTTGAAACCGGGAGGGGGCGGGAAAAATCCTATCCTCACAAGGATTGCGAGCATCACCCAATTTTTCCGCTTCTGTGGAAATCATCCCTGACGTTATGAGGACGTTACTTTCGTCCATGTCCGGACGCGTTACTCTTTGCCGGTTTTAGCCGTGGATCCGAAATGAAGGCACTTTCTTTCTCTCTCTCGTGTCTCTCTCATTTTTCTCCGCATCTCACTGGTCTTCTGTCACTCTCTGTTTTTCTCTTTATGGCTTGCTCCGCTGCTCTCAACATGCATCTTTCTTTCCATGCATTTGTTTCTCCTTTTTTGCCTTACTTTTCTCCGTCCTTTTTTGTGTCCCGATTTCTCTCGTTTCTTCCATCTCTCTCTCTTCCGCTATCTTTGCAGTATTTCTGCAGCTTTTTAACTCTACGTTTTTCTGATGTTTCTTTGTCTCTTCGCTTTGCTATTTATTCTCATTTTCCTTTGCTATTTTCTCTTTTTTCCTTTGCTATTTTTACTTTCGCTTTTGCTGTGCTATTTTTTCTTTCTTTTTTCCTTCGCTAATTTTTCTTTCTCTTTTTCTGTGCTAATTTTTCCTTCTCTTTTTCTGTGCTAATATTTCTTTCATTTTTGCTGTGCTAATTTTACTTTCTCTTTTTCTGTGCTAATTGTTCTTTCTCTTTTTTTGTGCTAATTGTTCTTTCTCTTTTTCTGTACTAATTCGTTCTCGATTTCATCTCCACAGTTACGCTTTTTCCGCTTTCTCTGTAAATCGTGTTGTCTCTTTTTTCTGTTAATCTGTCTTTGTTTAATTTGTCTCCAACGTTTTCTTTCTCCTTGTTTCTGCAGATTTTTCTGTTCTCATTTGTCAGCATATTTTTCTCTTCCCTTTTTTGTGCAGATGTTCCTTTCTCCTTTTGATCCTAAATTTGTATTGTTGTCCCCTTGCCATGTAGTTTTTGTATTTTCTCGGTTGGTTGATTTTTGTTTCTTTATTAACTTTGCTTCCTTGTGTTTCTCGGTTGTTTCTGTATTGTTTTGCTTTTCATTTTATTCCGCGTCCTTTTGTTCGTTGAATTTATTTATTACCTTTTGCTTCTCGTACTTTTATGTGGCTTTTTCATTCCGTTTTTCTATTTGACAATTTCTTTCTCTTTCTGTAGCTGTTTCCTTCTCCCCCCAGTTTGTCTCTAGTTTGTCTGAAATTTTCTATCTCTGTCCTTTATTTCGTCTCTTTCTCAATTTACTTTCATTTTCTTCTAACAAAGTTTTCTCTCACTCATATTACCTTCGTCCTCCTTTTACCCCAGTTTCTTATCTCTGGTTTTCTTTCCCCAATTCCTTTTTTATTCTCTTCCCTTCGCTCCGCTCTCCCTGAAAGTGACACAATAGAACCCTCCCAAAAGTCCACGTGTAAGTAGAAGGAAGAGAAAATTAGCTGGAACAACTTAAAAAATCATCGGGTGATTGCCACTGACATCCCCGGCTTGATCTCCCACCGCACACAATCTTCAAAAATGGGAGTATAAGTGGAAAGTGAGGGAGTATAGTAGAAGAAATTATTTCCCCGTCTCTCCCACTACGCCAACTGTACAAAGATGTATACACTGCCCATTTGACCAATCCAAGGTCCTTCCCCTTGAAAAGCTTCTTAAAGAAAAGGCTTAAGAAAAGCCGAAAGTAAGGGAAAATCACCAGAGAAAGTATGATATGTAGTGGAGCGTGTCGGTTTCCACGGGAACATTTCACGGGAATCCGACGTGACACGATAGTTGCTTTTACCACAGCTCAAAATGCTCTCCGTTTCCCACCCAAAAGCCTCCAATGTCCATTATTTGCCCTGAATTTTACAAAATTTCTACCGTTAAAAATGCTCAGGTTTCGCTTGTAATTTTTTCTTTAATTTTGGATTTTTTTTTAATTTCGGATTTTGTTCATTGTAATTTGATTTATTCCATTTAAAATGATACATTCGCAATAATTAAAGTGAGAAAATTTCAAAAAATACTGGAATTCCCGGGGAAAGTTGTATTATAGAATGTATGTATTAAATTTATTAAAAAGCCATTATATGGTCCTTCGAGCAGAATTTTCCAAAGAGCAATTTCGACAGCGTTCGACAGAGATTTTGGAGCCCAAACGTTAATAGAAAAGGAAGAAGTTGAGCCAAGTTTCATTGAGGATTTACCTCCACCGTGAACAATATTATCTTTGGTCCTTCGAGCCGGATCCCGCCAACTGGTGTAGAGTCAGTCCGTTGTTGAATATACAGAGATAGGATCTACAAAGTGGAACAAACCCTCCATTTCCAGAACAAACAATGACTGGTTGAATAAAAAGTGGGTGAAATTCCTGGAGAAAATGGAAGTGCTAAACCATGCAAGAGGAGAAAGTGATGCTTTCTCCCACACAATGTAACAAACGGAAGAAAACGAGCTCCTACTCCGCCCCACCTGGAATTTTCTCTGGAGAAAACGGAAAAAATTCCTCCTTTCATTGCACCCCAAAAAATTGCAAGGAAGAGAAAAAAGGGTAGAAGAAAAATGTGGCTATTGCACATGTAATGAATAAATGCAACACAAAAGGAAATTTTCTTTCTCTCTCTCTTGCTACTTTCACCGTCATAAAAAGTGGAAACTGGAACAGCTATAAGACGTGGTGTAGGAAGAGGGAGAGAGAGAGAAAAATGAGAAAGTTGAAAATATTTTGGCAATAGAAAGAAAAAGGGGAAAGTATATAAAAATGAAAAGAATGGATGAGGGGAGGAGGAAGCCGGGGAAGGAAAAGAAGCTGAGGATGAAACGAAACTGAATTTGTGATGGGCAAAGCCAAAGAAAACCGCAGTGCCCCCGGGTATTTTCACCAGACATAGTCTTATGGTGGTGGAGAAAGCAGAGGAGAGAGAGAGAAAGATCTAGTTATATCCCAAACCACACAGTGGTTTTTTATCTAGTCATATTACATTCGAGTTGAAAAGATAAGATACGGAGGCAGGCAGGCAGAGAAGCAACACGAACAATGTAATACGTTTCCTTCCTGACTTTCTTTCACACACTTTCTCTCTCTCTCTCTCGCTTTCCTCCCTGTCTTTCTCCCGGTGTCTACATGTCACTCTCTTCAACTATTTATTTCTCTATTTATCATTCCGCTTTCTCTTTTGGACATTTTCACTGTATCCATTTCATTTTTAATCTCTGTCCTTTCTCTTTATTTCTTTAAACTTTTCGTTCGTTTCAAATACTACGCTTGTTTTACTCTTTACTTTTCCCGTTTTCTCTTTCATTTTTCTCTTTACTTGGTCTCGTTTCTTTTCACTCCGTCTCGATTTCTGTAAAGCTACGTTTTTTTCGGTTTTGCTCTTCCTTTCGGTTATATCTGTATTTTCATGTAGAATTATTATTATCTCGTCATTTTCCTATTTTCGCTTCAGTTACGCATGTCTGTAGCTGTTTCCTTCCGTTTCTCTCTTTCTATAGAATTACGTATAGGTAAATCTGAGAACAGGGTCTCCCTCTCTCTATTATTTTGTTAATTTCTGTCTCGTCTTTCTCTTTAAATGTTTGTTTATTGCTTGTACCTTTCTCTCCAATTATTTGTGGAATTATTTCGTGTATTTTTCTCTAAATGTTTGTTTATTTCTCTTGTCTTTCCCTCTAAGTGCTTTTTGATTTGGTTTTGTTTTTCTCTCTAAATTATTGATTATTTTGTTTTTCGCTCTAAATTCTTGATTATCTTGTTTTTCTCTCGAAATTCTTGATTATTTTGTTTTTCTCTCGAAATTCTTGATTATTTTGTTTTTCTCTCGAAATTCTTGATTATTTTGTTTTTCTCTCGAAATTCTTGATTATTTTGTTTTTCTCTCTAAATTATATTTTGGTTTGTTTTTCTCTCTAATTATTTGATAATTTTGTTTTTCTATCTAATGTCTTGATTATTTTGTTTTTCTATCTAATTTCTTGATTATTTTGTTTTTCTATCTAATTTCTTGATTATTTTGTTTTTCTCTCTAAATTCTTGATTATTTTGTTTTTCTATCTAATTTTTTGATTATTTATTTTTTGGTTTTCTCTCTAACATGTTGAGTATTTTTATTTTGTCGTTCTCTCTAAATGTTTGTTTTTTATTTTGTGTAGTTCTCTAATTTCTCATTGACTTATTTTTTCCCTTTCGCTCTACCGTACTGTACGGCTCCGATTTGCTCTTAATTTCTTTCTCCCGTCACGATCTAATTTCCTCTTTATTTCTACCATATTTTACTCTCGTTTCCAGAAATTTCCTTTTGATTCTCTTTGTCATCTTTCATTCGGACGATTTTCCTCGCCTTCTTTGTCCTTGCTTCATTATACCTTTGAGTTCCCTATTCGCTTTTTCTTATCCGCCTTCTCCCTTGCTTTTGCTGTCGACATTCTTGTTTCAGTTTCCTTTCTTTTATACTGGAAACAGGCAATGGCACAATTATTTGTGACGTGTAAAACTGTCGGACAACATTGTAGGAAGAAACGGAAAAGAATGCTTGCTACGTCAAACTCACACAATAATAAAGGATATACGACTGTACTAAATGGGGACACAAATATGTATAAAGGGTTGATATTTGTCCCAATGCGTTTCATCATTATAGATGCATTCTTGGACATAAAGATCAGTCAATTTTCCGTGGCCAATATTTTTCTTATTTTTCGCCCTTCTCACTTTCACTCTCCGGTGGCCATTTGTATTATTTCTTCCTGTTCGCATTTCCTTCGCTTTCACCGTATTTTTTTTAGTTTCCCATTTTAGAACCTGCCAGCGTTTGTAAGTAAGATTTTATTTGGTAATTATATGTATGTTATGTATAATGAATATTTCCGCACCGTTTACTTTGCATTTATTTAATTAAATCTAAAGCTGTCTACTTTCGTTCTATTTCAGTAGATATCCTTATTTTATTTTTTACTTATAAGATATTCATGTTTTTTTTTTGATGGAAAAGCGGAAAGAATTTCCAGAAAATTACTCTTGACTCTACATATGTATGTTTTGCGTATCCCAAAAATATTTTTCTTTCAAAAATTCCCGCTGTATAAAAAAACAACTGATGCACAAAAAAAATCTCCCGGGATGTCATCAATCATTTCATTTTTTCTTAGGGGGAAAGCACAAATATGGAAAAAAAGGTTGAATGTAAAAATAGAAAGCTATTCCGAGAAAGAAAAGTGCATTTGAAATCGGCCATAAATTATGCAAATCTGGACAAAAAAGGAGGAAATATCATGCGATTCACTCCAGAGGGGAAAAGGGGAAGAGCAAAAGACGAGAGGAAAGCAGAGTCCAAATAAAACATAGAGAAAATAACGGGGAAAAAGCAGTCCATACATAAAAAATCATCGGGACAAGCTCACGCAATTTCATACAGAAATGGCAGGACTGTACACTTACACACAAAAATGGGAGAAAGCTTCACATTAAAAATTCCTCTTATTCCTTCTCTTTCTCTCTAATACATTTCTCCATGCTCTAGTTAGAACACCGGGGAGATAGGAAAGCTTGAAGAGAAAAAGGCAAGGAGAAATGGAGAAAGAGAGAGAGAGAGAGAGAGAAATGCATGGTCATATATTCATCATGTGGAGTGGCCATCTGCCACGAGAAATGGGGGAATATCATGTGTGTGCGTGGTGGGGGGGGTTTGAGTCAGAAAAATGTATTTTACCTTTCTCCAGGAATACTAAACATGGCAAAGGAACTTTTTTCAACCAAAAAAACACCAAAAGATATTTTCTAGTTCATTTTAAAAGAAATCTGTGGATACGCACATTTTTACTGGGAATTTCATTTTGCGATTTCATTTTCTCCGTACGATTTCTGTTTTTGTTTCCTTTTTTGAATTGGGCCTCCAATTTTGTTTTGTGATTTTGTCTTCGAACGTTTTCCTATTATTTTCTCGTTCAACTTTCTCCTTTGATTTTTTTATGTGGATTTTTATTTAAGTTTTTTTTTCTGATTTCAACTTCGAAATCTTTTCGCCTTTCTCTTTAGACATTTTTCAATTTTTCGCAACATTTCTACTTTGTGCGTTTCTTTGGCCTTTCCTCGCAACTTTCTTATTCCGTTTTTTTTCGATTACTCTTTGAAATTTTTCTTTAAATTTCTACCTTCAATTTTTTTCTTCAACTTTCTCTTTCAATTTTCTAGTACATCTGTGCTCTTCAATTTTAACCTTCAAATGTTTCCTTGAGAAATCTTCTTTGATTTTGTCTTTAAACTTTCTCTTGGTTTTTTCCTGTATCTTTCTCCTCCAATTTTCTGTTACAAATTTTTCCTTCGATTATTTTCTCGGATTTTGTCTTGACACTTTCTCTTGATTCTTTCCTTTATTTTTCTCCTACAATTTTCTGCATCAAATTTTCTCTTTTATTATTTTCTTTCATTTTGTATTTGAACATTCTCTTTTTCCATTGCACTTTCATCTTTATCCTTGAATTTTCTCCTTCAAATGCTTCATTGAAGTGTTGACTTTGATTTTATCTTTAAACCTTCTCTTAATTTTCTCCTACAATTTTCTTGTTCAAATGTTTCCTTCGATTATTTTGTTTTTTTTTTGTTCTTCGATTTTGGTCTACGATTCCCTGTTTCAATTTTGTTTCCCGACTTTCTCCTCTGTTTACCATCGATCCTGATGCCATCGATCTTTAAAACAACCAGGAAATGCTTGATCAGAAATACTTCCCTTTTATTTTTCCCTGCGGCTATCTTGAAAGTCTCCAATGTCTTCTTGTCTTCTCATGATTCCATTCACTGGCAACATACGTGCAGACATGCGTGTATTTTTGTGTGTACATAGGTATATACCTACGTATATTTATATCTGTATGTATGTACGTTTTTATATATGTATCTATAAATTTATAAATGTGTTTGTATATGTATACGTATTTCCATTAGGTTAGCAATAGCCCCAGAAAACATTTTGATGCTCCTCACATGGAGTATTCATTGCACTGCTCAGTATTTATTGAAAAACCTTACGGAAATGTATTCTAGACACAGTTATATGTACGTAGGAGCTATTATGGGACTTCCAAAGAGATTTCAGAGGCATGGGAAACAATGGAAGTCTACAAATAAATACTGCATGGAACATTTATAACACCGGTACTTGACCCAGTTTAGAAACAGTAATTTCCCTTTTTTTATACACCGTCTCTGAAAAACCGCCATCATTACTTCTAAGCTTAAGGTACTATACACACCCTTAATTTTTTATCTCCCATAAAGAGAGAAAAACGAAAGACGCTCTTGCTTTTCCATCCAATGCGTGGAAATATGCCGGGTAATTCTGTGGACGTACATTTGTACACAGACATGCATTTCCCAAGTGAAATGCCGTGCATAACACTTGGTCAGATCGTGATGGTAGTCAGGGGCAACGGATGAGAAAGAGAGCCATAGTAACGGCAGAAATAGACCCGGAAAGGCAAAATTGGTGGAATATTCTGAATACGAATTGAGTGTGTGGAAAAAACCCGGAGAAAAAAAAGGTACAACAGATACAATTTAAAAAAAAAATTAAACAACAAATAAAACTAAAGAATCTTAATACAGAGAAATAAGTAAACAAAAACTAAACAGTACGAATAAACTGGAAAATCAAAACAAACTAAGTTAGAATGGTTCAGTGTACATAATTGCCTAATTATTGTAAGAGCGAAAGCAAAAAGCAGACGTCAATAGGATGCAAAAAAAGTGAAAAGAAACGTCAAAAGATGCAAAATAAAAAATGAAAAGAACATTGTGAAAGAATTAAAAAAGAGACACTAAGAAAAAAAACGAAAAAAGATTCAAAAGCAACTGTAACTGAAACAACAAAAGGGTAAAAAAGAGAAAGTACCGAAATGTCGAAAAATGTAAAGCCAGACGTAAAACAAGCTACTTCAAAACGATGAACAAGAGAAAGTAAAAACGGAACTGCCAAGGCAAAGACAATTAAAGGAAATCAAATAATGTCAAAAACCAAAAAGGTATCAAAACCTGGAAACTTCAACACCGAAATTGCACATAAAAAACATTTACAAACAAGATTCAGCAAAAACGAGATTACAAACAAATAAGAGCGAAAAAATAAATTCTACATGTCAAAATAGGGAAAAGCAATGACAACAAAATTGAAATAGAGTAAACTGGGAAATAAAATTAAAATCACAAAAGGAACGCATCAAAACCAACAAGCATATAATAAAAATTGTATCTAAAATGAAAAAGCGGTAAGACACAAAACAGTGATGCACAAAACAGGCGTGAATCTGAAAAAAAAAACGGATAATAATGAAAAAAGTGAAAGTATATTTCCTTTTCACGGAAAAATCGAAGGTATGTAACAATGATGAAACTGAATAAAACGGGACGAAAGGTAAAAATTTAAAACAAGATAAAATAAGAACAAATAAAGAAAATCTACAATAAAATAATAATGAAAATTTCCGAAGGAAAGCTAAACAAAACAAAGATTTGAAACTATTGAAATTTGCCAATACTATTGATGACTCCTGAAATTGGAAAATATGTCCTCGAAAATAAGTAAAAAGGATCTCGATACTCGCCAAAGTGAAAGTAAAACCTATGGAATTACAATACGGAAATCCAGACGGAAATCATGATAAAATCTAGATGGTGGGAGAAAGAATAAAGAAAGAAAGTGAAAATATGAGGATAAAAACGGATCACTTTCTTACACTTCTCCCTTTTCGCCTGAAGGTAAACTGGGAGGAGAGAGAGAAAAAAAAATGGAGAGGAGAAAGTAAAGAAAATAGCACATTAGAGTTTCCAAGCCATGAGCACAATGCATGTCTTCCCTATAATGTTTCCGTACACGTACATACATACATACGTTTTGGTCTGGGGCTATAAATATACATGTTGTTGCTATTGTTGCTCCTCTTCCTCTTTCCTTTCCCTCGAAAAAAAAAGTAGAAGAAGAAGAGAGAAAAACTCAAGGGGAAAAAAGCACTAAATCTTTCATGAAATGCTCGTTTCCATTATCTTGGAACAAGATCTCTCTCGTATAGCCCACACACGAAGGAAGAATTATATAGGACTTTATATATTATATATATATAAAAAAAAGAAAACAAGGGAATCCTAGAGAAGAGAACGACGGCGGATGTTGTTACTAGAAAAGTAGCAGGTCCGATTTTAAACCACTTATTATTTTTATACCCAAACAACAGCAACAATTCCTTCCGGCGGCCTACTTAAGTACCTTGTGAGAATACTAAAGGCCACGTAGTATTTTTTCTTCTTTAGCTTTTTTTTAAAGGGGGGTGATACCATTTTTTCTGGAGATTTGAGGACATAAGAAAATATTAAAAAGGGGAAAAACAAGAGAGGATCTTCTCCAGGATCTCTCCCGGCAAATTCCCTTCTTCCCATCTTCTACGTGAGAATCTGGAGGAATTTATTAAACACTGTTTTTTCTTGGAGAAAACCCCAGTTTTTTGGGGATTCCTCCAGTATAAGAGGAATTGTTGGAACATTTGCATGGAGAATAGGATGTAAAGGAGGGAAAATGGACTAATTAATCTTCTTGGGAGGAGGAGAAAGACTTATGGGAATTTTTGGGGAAGGGAAAGCATGGAAGTGATTACGACGCATATGTATTTTTTTTATTTTTTGTAGGGTTTTTGTTGTGGGGAAAAATTTGCAGTTATGACAAGTAATTTATTTTATTGTCAAGCATTTTATGCACGAGGGCCATGCTCGTTTTATCGCTGGGAATTTTGGGTTCATCAGAATTTTTTGGATATTATTTAACGCTGAGTTTACAGCGGCAAGTTTCTTTTGGAAATTACATTTCATTTTAATACACTTGTCTCCTGTTTGTTCTAATTGTTTGGAAATTTCTGAATCATAAAATGTATTTTTGTAAGATTTCCTTCATCAATTATTCGATGAAGATTCAGTTAAAAATCTAACCCACAAATGATTTTTTCACACAACAATTTTTTTCCTGTATATGTATTTGTATATAATTTGCAATAATTAATAAATTAAAAAAATTAATACATTTTAATCTTTTAATAAATTTAATATTAATATACAATATCAATAACCATAATGTCATTGAATATTAGTAACAATAATCACATTAAATATCAAAAACAATAATAACATTAAATATCAAAAACAATAATACCATTAAATATCAATAATAATAATAACGTTAAGTAACAATAACACTCTGCCTATAATTTTTGCTTCAGCATTTGAAAAAAATGCCGTGATTACAGATTAAACCGATTTTGGCAAGCTTGACCTCATAACATTTCAAATTTGGCTCCTTTAAAGCGATTAAAAATTGCACATCCTTTGCTTCACTAACAAATTAAGAGTTCAGATTCCAACCGGTTTGGGTGCAAATCGTGTTTTATATTTTCAGACGTTGAAAAAACATTCTACATTTTAAAAAAATCCTCCAAAATCTTTTGTCCATTAAAATCAAAATCCTTTAAAATCGTTTAAAATAGCATTCTTCATTAAAAATAAAATCTTTTTCTGCACTCAAACAAAACGTTTCCAAATAGACTCAACCAGTTTTGTGTACATATCTACCTGCAAAATTACATATGTACATATGTACGTATGAATACAAATTTGCATATGTATACGACTGAGACCCTATCGGGATTTACCCTCCACTTTAACCCTCCAATATAATACTCTCTGAAAATGTATATAAAAGAATTCAATTTAAACAAGAAAAATAACAAAATGCGTCTTTGCACTGGTACGCCTCCAAAATTCCCGGGGTCAAAGAGAAAAAAAGAGAAGAGACTCTTGAGGAATTTAATTGTAAAACTTGAAAGCTGACACTTTTTTCATGCACTTGAATGAAAACAAAGCTGGAGTGGGTTGAAATGAAAAACAAAATGTTATACAACATAGGCCCAAAAAAAAACTTGTTTATCCTACTATGTAAAAATAATCCCCCAAAAAAGTCAAGAGTCCTCTTTATCCTTGTCCCAGCTGCTCCCCCGAAAAAAAAGGGAAGGCAGAAAGGGAGAAAAGTGTCGACGGGCCCTGTCAATGAGATGAAACTTTGGACTCATCTTCGTAAAAAAAAAAGGGGTAAACAAGAACTTTTGGAGGGGAAAAAACCCCTCGAAATATTTTTTTGGCCTTGGTTGTCACAGTTTATGAACTGCAAATATGTCTTGTTGGATATTTGCCCCTTTCTTTTGTCTTAAAAAATAAATTTCGTGGGAGGAACCGTGTTTTAGGGGGGAAAAGAGAGACACTGGAGGGGAATTTCCGTTCTCTGTACATATTTATAAGGATCAAATAACGTCGTCACTCAAGTGAGGATGTTGGGTGTTTTTCCCCTTTTTTTGTTTTCTCACATCCGTCGTAATGTTTTTTATTTCAACCCACATCCAAAAAAAAAAAGGGAAAGGAGAAAGTTTTGGGGGATATCAATGGGGAGAGAAAGGTAACTGTCTCACATGCTTTCAAGCAGCCATCAAAGTGTCATCAAGTTGTCCTCCGATGGGCCTTTTAATATCTGCCATGGGAGTCCAAGTGCTATAATATGCTTGGTACGTTACCATGGAGATTTTGGGGGGAATGTGTATATGTATACTTTTTGGCTTGCTTCAAGTTGCTTTCTCTCCCTTTACTTTCTCCACATTTTTCTTGGGCATTTTGTCCTTTTTTTTCAATTGCTTCCTCCTTCCAGTTTCATTTCCCAAAGCTTCCATTTAATCTCTCGTTTGAGCCTTTCATGAATTTTTGTGTCGGTACAAAGTATTTGCTTTCACTTTTACCTATTTAGGTCCTCTTTTCCTTTCTGATTTATATTCATCTCAAGTATTTTAGTCTTGATGTCTTTCCTCTGTTGTGAATTTTCTTTTTTTTTCTGTTTTTTGCAATTTTGTATTTGTTTTTATTTGTTCACTATTAAGTTCTTCTGTGTTTGCAAATGTTGCTTGTGTAAAATATTATTTAAAAAACCAATTAAAAATCGCTTTTTCTTGATTTTATTTCAAAGTTTTTTTCTGCGCGTCGAAGTTTGGTGCGAAAAACTGTACTCGTTTGGTACTTTCATTTGTCATTTCCCTAATTCCTGCTTTTTTCTAATAAACTCCAATTTTCTCAAACGTTCACTGTGATTACCACAATAATTTTGATTCTGTGCCAAATAAGTGCCAAAGAAAGAAGTGATTTCATTTGTTCTCGCGATATTTGTCTTGTTTATCTTAGTCCATCTTTTCCTTCCATATGTTTTTTGCTTGCGCAATCACTATTTTCCGGTGTTATCCTTTGACCTACTAACTCCCATCATCTATAAAGAGGGTAAACACGTCCGCGGGTATTTGTGGGTTAGCCTCTCGGAGCAATTTTTTCCGGGTATTTTTCCGTATGACTGCAGTCACTCTCCGTAATGTGCAATCCACACTGACAAAAAGATACATGAGGATTTTATTTGTTTCCTTCGACACACATTCTCTTTTTCTTTTGTACTTCACGTGTCATCCACGGCTTTACGACTCGTAAAAAATCCGTCCAGTTTTCTATATTGTTGCCCGGGAGATATTTCCTGGAACTCACCGTTACATACGTGAGTATGGTGTATAAGAAGGATCATGACCGACATCAGAAAAGATGGTGAGAGTGAAAGCAGCTTTCACTTTTACTCGGAAGGCTTTTTTCCAAGACAACGAAGGTTTCCGTGGAAAGCCTTAAGAAAACTGGAGAAATCGTGATCCTTACTTTTTTGTATATAAGCGCACGTGTTGGTTATGTTCTTGGTCGAGTTTGGATTTGGACAATTTCGGTTTTCCCCCGCATATTTTTTTTCGGGATGCTCGCAAAAATTTTACAAAAACGTTTTTAAATAAAAACTGTGGAAAATACAGTGTTGCAAATGCTTTGGGTTTAAATTCATATAATTCAGTTGTAAATATTAAATTATAAAGGTACAGATTATATTAAACATTTGAAGATGCAACACATATTTTATTTAATATTATATTTAATACATTGACTATATAAAATGTATTATGTATACTATTCAATAATATATTAATAACAACGAAATCAAATTTGTCTATAGGTTTATTTTATAGTCACAGTTTTATAAAGAAGGGAATTTACCTATAATTACACGACAAATTTTGAAATATAAAATTTTGTCTAGATTTATTTTTAAAATTTGAAGTAGAAAATGGATTGAGTCTGTGTTTACAACAACAATTTAAAAAAGTAAACAAATTAGGGATTTATAACATGAATTTTAAACGTGGAGAATTTAGTTACGATTTATAACAAAACTTAAAACTTAAAAAGTAAAAAACAATCATCTGGGTTTACATTAAAAGTTCAAAAACGAAAGGATTTGGAATTATATTAAAAATTTAAACAACAGAAATAATTAGTGTGCATTTGCAGTAAACACTTAAAAAAATCAAAAATGTTTGTCCAGACTTTTGTGACAGCTAAACAATTAAAAAAAGTAGAGAAATGTTTTTGAATTATTAGTGTATTTATTATTTAAATAGGAAAGAAGCATTTCATGTGTTTACATAAACATTCGAAAAAGAAGAATTTGCATAAGTTGACATTTCAAATTTAAAAAGAAAAATATTGGCTAATAGATTTACATTAACAATTGGAAAAAGAAACTTAATTTCTTAGATATAATTTCTTATAGATACTTATATACATTAAATTTTTATATACATACTTTATATATGCTTTAAATTTTTTTTAAATGAAAAAACTAATTGCCTGTAGATATACATTACAAATTTAAAAAAGAAAACCAATTGCCTATAGATATACATTACAAATTTTAAAAATAAAAACAATTGTGTACAGATTTACATTATAAATTTAAAAAATAATATTTCTTTTATAGAAAAAGAAATTTCTGTACTTACATAAAATGTAAGCCATTTAAATTGCACATAATGCATAACATGCACACAACACATTTGCACGTCCGCATTTCTGCAATCCCAATTTTCTTGCTTTCCCCTTTGGCAAAACGTTGACGTTGTCTCCTTTTTTCCACTTAAACGCTAGAGCAAAAGAGAAATTTTTCATCCTTTTCCACGGCCTGAGGCATTTCTCAAAAGAAAAGAAGATTCACCATCTTATTGTGGTCGGAGGAAAAATTGCAATTCTGGAGAAGCTCATGACTCCCGGACTTTTTTGTCTTACTTTTTTTTTGACTCTCCAGTATTTTCTTGGAACCCACGCAATATGCTTTCTCCTTTCATTGTTCTCTCCCTCAAAAATAAATACTTCTTTCCCCGAAATCGTACATATATGAGACGATTCCATGTTTTCCCCCGGCCGCTCCTTTGTCGGAGTGTTAGTATTATTAACACCATTACAACTGTATCAACCCACCCATTTTCCCGCCAAAAAATAAATAAAAGAAAGAACAAAAGGGACTTTCTTTCATGGGAACAGATGTGACAGTGAAGGGGAATTTTTATTATTGTTTGTTTGTATTTAATATGACTTTATTCTTCTCTTACATTAAATAGGCATTCCCATAGCCCTTCCCGTTTTTTCAGCTGTCTCCTTCTCTCCCTTCCATTGGTTGGGCTTGGCTGTCTAGAGACAATATATTGTCTGATTTTCCCTCTTCCTTTTTCTAGGGACTTTCCTCCGAACGTTAGACGTATTTTCTTGGAATCAAAGAGGGTGGCCATATTATTTATGGGTGACATGCACCCATCCGCATGTTTTATTCCTTTTATATGTTCAAATCTTCTCCGTCCAAGCATTACGACATTCAACAAATTTTTATGCAAACGGAAAATCAGTTTGAAGGTTCACAACATTTTTATGAGTATTTTTATTTTATTTTTATCTACATTTTGCGACGTTACTCAAATTTGATAACATCGGGTACGTTTTCACATTTTTGAAAGGGAAAAAATCGAAGTGATACTAGCGTAACGGCGGAATTCTAGACAAAAATAAAGGAGAGGGGGAAATGTGACTAAAATATAAACAAGTATTGTAGAAAAGAAAATAGAAAGGAATGTAGACGAAAACCCAGAAAGGGTAGTAGAAAGAAAAAAGAGAGACAAATCCGAGACATGTACTATTCAAGGAGAAAGTTGAACACAAATATAAAAGGGACGGGA
The DNA here is from genome assembly GCA_034698585.1 of Disparrhopalites patrizii. Lineage (NCBI taxonomy): Eukaryota > Metazoa > Arthropoda > Collembola > Symphypleona > Sminthuridae > Disparrhopalites > Disparrhopalites patrizii. Next base: position 17,394 of record JAQGBT010001228.1, read on the forward strand.
TCGTAGTGCCGACAAATGTCAATCTGAAACATAGGATATCCTCCAGCAATGCATTTATACAATACACCTGTAATTTAAAGAAGTACTAATAGACAATTGACACAAATTTGAAGTGGCAACAGAATCGTGCAAAAACGATATCAAATTAAAATTGATAGTAATACTAAATAGTGCGAAAATCACCGAAGAGAGAAACCTCAGAAAATATGCAAGCGAAAATAAGAAAGTTATAATGGATAAGAAGAGTGAAAGGGGTAAAGAGAGAGGAAGAGAAAAGTGGAGAGAGAAAGACAGAGAGGAACAGAAAAGTTGAGAGAGAGAGGAAGAGAAAAGTGGAGAGAGAGAGAGAGAGAGAGAGAGGAACAGAAAAGTGGAGAGTAAGGAAGAGAAAAGTGGAGAAAGAGAGGAAAAGAAAAGTTGAGAGAGAGAGAGGGAGGAAGAGAAAAGTGGAGAGAGAGAGAGGAAGAGAAACGCAGAGAGAGAAAGAGAAAAGTAGGGAGGGAGAGGAAGAGAAAGAGAAAAGTACAGAGAGAGAGAAAGAGAAATGTAGAGAGAGAAAGAGAGACTAAGAGAAAAGTACAGAGAGAGAAAGAGAGAAAGCAAAACGTGGATGGAGAAGTAGTCAGGGAGCTAGAGAAAGAGATACAAAGAGAGAGCTCAAAGGGAAAAGAGAGCAAAAGAAGCGAAATGGAAGGAAATAAGGAAGAAAATAGAGAAACAGACAAATAAGAAGAGAGAGAAGGAGGGTGAGAGAAATAAAAAGACATGAGAGAGAAAGAGATGGAAAGAATAGGATAAAGAGAGAAAAAAGGAGAAATCAGAAGAGAGAGGGAGAGAGAGAGGAATGGAGAAATTAGAAGAGAGAGAGAAAAATGGATAAATCAGAAGAGAAAGAGAGAGAAAGAGAGAGAAATGGAGAAATCGGAAGAGAGAGAGTATGAAATGGAGCAATCGGAAGAGAAAGAGAGAGAAATGGAGAAATCGGAAGAGAGAGAGAATTCAATGGAGAAAATAGAATGAATGAGAAAGAAAAATGCAGAATGAGAGAGACGGAAATAGAAAGGAAAAGAGCTTAAAGAGAATAAAAAAAGCCTGTCAACTGCTGGTGATTGTTTGCAATGATATGTCAAAACAAATAAAACATTTGTCAAGTTTATTGTACGATTTCCCCTTCTAATAAAAGTCTCTTCCCCTCCGCAAGTCCCCCTTCCCCTTTCTTCCTCCATCCGAGGATCCTTTGTTTGACATTTAGAAAACTAATAATTTTCCCACCATTCCTCACACACACGTACATATATGTATGTACATGTATTTATGTATATGTAAGTAATGCGTAGAGACACGCATCTCCACTCTTGGATGATTTACGACCCCTGTTTACAGTGAGGCCGATGGGAAATAATGGGGAAATATCTCTTTTTACACACTTTAAGTACTTCCAAATAAATACATCCGGGAATTTTTATTATTTTTGTATAACGGAGTGTCTCACAAATATTTTTTTTTAAAACATGGCTTTTTACTGTCAAATAAAACCCCATAAAGAACAGTCATATCTACTAAAATGTATGCTCATTAGAAAATTCATAAACCAAAGTTTTAAACCAAATATATAAGGATTTGTTATGAAAAATTATTTATTTGTCATGTTATATTTATTACAAATAAGATTTATTGCGAACAGGATTCGTCGGTAATAATATTTATTATAAATAAGATTTAAGGCTAATAATATTCATTATTACATAACAAATTATTTGCTTGACGAAAAGGTCAGACACAAAATAGTAAATCCTGTAAAAACATTAGAAAGTGCCCAAATGTCTCTTTTATAATAAAGATGTCATCATTTGTTTGTTTTTTGAACTTTCATATAAAACATATACAATGTTGCAATGATAAATTTCCCAAACAAATGTATTATTTATATTTGAATGCATCGTTTTTACCCCAAATCTACCTTAAATTTGCTTGGGAATCACTGCGAAAAAAGAAAATACAGACCTTCGCATTTATTTTTAGGCACTAAAAATTTACCTGCCACACATTCCTTTTTTTGGCCTCACCACACACCACTTGAGAATTTATATTTCCCACGTTACGTTTGCATTGTTAGATAAAAAAACTGGGAAAGAGCTTGAGAGTCAGCACGAGGGAGACAGTGAGTGGGAAAGATCAGCAGATCAAAGGTCTTTTTCTGCCTCCTTTAAGTCCGAGAAGTTAAGGGAGAAGTTGCTCCCGCTTTATTTACGGGTGCCAAAAAAAAATACCGGGAGAAAAAAAAACGGAGAGAAACCTTAACTTCCTTGACATGGACCGGGAAGAAGCAGATTGAATTCCAATGATATTTTTTCCCTTATCTTCTCCCTTGACTTTCCTTGGTGGTCCTTGTGTGTTGAGGGAAAAAAAGGGATTTGAATTCGATTTTTTTCCCTTTTTTTGCTTGAGTTCTGACGTGACGTGACGGCGGGGTTGGGGGAGCTTTTTGGTGGGGAAAAGGCGGGTTTTTCTTCTCAAATGAACTCAGTATGTTTGTCAGGCGTGTCTCGCTTTCCCTTACTTCCTTCTTTCTCTCTCTCTCTGTATATACTTATATATATTGGTCTTCTATTTTTTCTGACTTTCACCGAGTTTTTTAAAATAAATTTGTTGCACCGAATATTTCTTAAATAAAATTTCTACCACGGATATTTCGATGAATTTCACTGGATTTTATAATTATTACTTCCTTTTGTTTTGCTTACTTTTGACTGAATTTTTCTCAGATTTCTTGTTCATTTTTGCGGTTACTTTCATTACTTTTTCCAGATTTGTGTTTACTCCAAAATATTATGTATTTATAGGCAATTTGGACTGAGACTTTTCGCCTCATATTTACTTTTAGAATTGATCCTGTCCACCAAATACTACTGTAAATTTATGATTTCTTCCCGTTTTAGTTATTTGGACGATTTAGTTTGATAATTTTACTGTAAATTCATGCTTTCTTCCCATTTTATTTATTTCGACTATTTACTTTGTTAATTTTACTGTAAATTTATGCTTTCTTCGAATTGTACTTATTTAGATTATTTGTTTTGATAATTTTAATGTAAATTTATGCTTTCTTCCAATTTTATTTTTTTGATTATTTATTTTGATTAATATTGATCATTACATGAGCATAATTGTGTTTGAAGCACATTAATGTTTCAAGATGACCGTTGGGCTCATTCTTTTTCCGACTTTGTCCATTTCTTTGGGGTTTTCCCTTCCTGCTTATTTACTGGCTATCTTCTGTTTAGTTGACGTTTTCCTTCTTTTGTATTACCGGTCTTCTTCTATTGACTCAATATACTTTTTTGTAATTGTGGTAGAATCTTAACTAAGTGTTTTAAAAATGTTTTTGATTTTCCATCTTTGTCCAGTTCAGCTTATTTTCCTTGCATTGTAAATTCTTTAACTTTCACTTTTGACCTTTCTCCTTGCACTGCTGTCTTCATTGGTTTACCCTTAACTTAACTTAACCTTAACTTAACTCCTTAACTTAACCTGTCTTTCTTTCTTTTCTCTTGCCAATTTTTGTGTACTTTATCAATTTCTCAACTCTCTCGTTTTCGTTGTTGCAGTAATATTTTTGTGCCCGACTCAACTCTGTTTTCTCCCTCCAAAGCCTCTTGTTATTTGTTCTTTCTCTTCGCAAATGCTTTGAGAATCACTGCACTTTCCCGGCCTTCTTCCTCCGGATCTTGAGGGTACTTGTATTGCTTAATTCAGTTATTTATGGAGAGGCGTCCAGGGGAATGATGTGTTGCGCAAAAGAAGAAGAGAGAGAGTATACAAATGGTATGATATCTCAATACAAAAGGATTGTGTGCCACACCCACTAGCATGCAAAATTCTAGTTAATATTCACTCCTTAACCCTTTCCTTATTGGCAATTCAACAAGTCCACTCATTAAGCTTACTATCGGAATCCCGGATTAGAATGGATTGAAACCTCTCGGATTTCTCTCTTTATGCCCTCTTAAAATAGTTTTCCGTGGAAATCCAGGATATCTAGAATTCCCTCATTAAAATTTTGGTCAAGTCGGGTTGCTCATAAAGAAGACTGCATTGATTATACTTAACTTTATTATTTTATTTTATTTCTTTTATTATACATTATTTTATTTATTTTATTATACATTAATTTATTTCAGTTATTCTTTTATTTTCTATTAATTATTCGTTGCACGTATGTTTTCTAAAATCATACTTAAATTAAAGAGAATGTAAACTGATAAGGTTATATAGTTACTAGCAGAATTAAATGTTATTAAATGCAATCAGAGACATTTTCGCCAAGCGTTATCCTTCTATAAACCTAATCAATTTTGTAACAGAAAAAGGAGAGGAAGAAATTAAATAATGTATGAAAGGAAATAATGCATGGCCGTTGCTTCCCTTTTTTTAACTCCCAAAATAACAAGGTTCTTATAATCTTTTTTTTGGGGCCTGGATAAATTCCTGTAAATTATCCATAAAGCTCCACGAAATTCCCAAAGTCCAATTTTTTTGAAAAGGAGATGTTCTATTCCTGAGCTTAACCCTTTTGCTTTTGTAGGGTGAAAACAAAAACAAAAAGTGGGATGAATAAGTCTCTCTTTCTCCCTCTGGGATCGTCCTTGTTACGGGAGGTTGAACAATGGAGTAAAGTGGCTTCTTGTCCAGGACGAGGTGCCTCTGGTTGGGCGTGATAGCAAAGGGAAAGTAAGAGATAAAGAGAGAGGGATAAGAGGAAATATAGAGAGAAAGAATCTCGAAACACACGTATTATTCTACTTAAAATGACGTAAAAAAACGAAGCGCGGATGTTGTGACTTTAAAATCATCTTTAAATATTCATATATGACGGTACACCCCCTCTTGGCCTACATATGTGCACGTGTGGGAACGCTTCTATTTCCGTTATGTGTCTTTCTCTTCCCTATTTTTTTCTAATTTACGTTATTTTATTATATACAAAGTTTTGCCGTCATCTTTTCTTTTTCTTACTTTTCCTGCTCTTTTTTGCCTGCTTTCTCCCTTTCTCATTGACTTTCTCTGTAGTGATTTCTCTCTATGTTTTTCTCTCTCTTTGTTTTTCTTTTCCTTTGTCTCTACTATTTTTTTCTTGCTTTCTTCTCACTTTTGCTTTCTCTATGCTAATTTCTTTCTCATTGTTGCTTTGTTTTTGTCTGTAGCTTTCTCTATGCTAATTTCTTTCTCATTTTTGCTTTGTTTTTGTCTGTAGCTTTCTCTATGCTAATTTCTTTCTCATTTTTACTTTGTTTTTTGTCTGTTGTTTTCTCTGTATTGCTATCTGTTCGCTTTGACTTCTCTATTCAGCTTTTGCTTTCTCTTTATTACTTTCTGTTCGGTTTATTTTTTCCATTCATCTTTTGCTTTCTCTTTATAGCTTTCTGTTTGCTTTGACTTTTCTATTTATCTTTTGCTTTTTCCGTATCTCATTTGCTTTCTCCATATTGCTTATGCTTTCTCCATATTTTTTTGTTTTCTCTATATTTTTTGTGCTTTCTCTGTCTTTTGCTTTAACTTTTCTATTTATCTTTTGCTTTGACTTTTCTATTTATCTTTTGCTTTGACTTTTCTATTTATCTTTTGCTTTCTCCATATCTCGTTTTCTTTCTCCATATCTCTTTTTCTTTCTCCATATCGCGTTTTCTTTCTCCATATCTCTTTAGCGTTTTCCATTTCTGCTTTGCTTTCTGTTCGCTTTGCTTTTTCAATTTTTGTTTTGCTATCTGTTCGTTTTGCTTTTTTGTATTTCTCTTTTGCTTTCCCCATATCTCACTTGCCGTTTGTATATCTTTTTTACTTTCTCTATACTCCATTACTTCTATTTTTGCTTTGTTTTTGTATTTTTCTTTCTCTGCATTGCTTTCTCCTTTGCTCATTTTCGTTCTCCGTATCTATTTTGCGTTTTTGCATTTCTTTTTGGTCTTCTCTATCCAGTTTCTTTCTGTTTCGTTTATCGTTCAGTTTGTGTTTCTTACATCTGTCCACTTTCTTTAATATTTCTTTCTTACTTCCTCTTTTGGTTCCTCTTCTCTCTGTCCGTTTTTGGGTCGCCTACTCGGTTTCCATTTCTCTTCTTTGGCGTCTCTATCGCTCTTGCGGTTTCTCTTTCTCCCTTTATATATGTCACTTTTGCTGTCTGAGGTCCTTTTCCTTGCTCTCTCCGTCTCTCACTCTCTCACTCTCTCATTCGCTTTTTTGTACTTTCCTTTATTTCCCTACACGCCCAGGATAAGTAGTATCGCTTGCTTTTTGTCTCATTTGCGCCTTCCATGCCGTACTTTTCTCACGTTTCTCCTTTTTCTAATACAACTGCTGACTGCTTCTTGTTTATTCGTTGTTTTTATTTCCTCTCACTTTCTCTATTTTCAAATGTCTCACCTCCTACCCTCATCTCACACGGTACTTACTCTGGCTTCTGCCATCACTGTGAGTTTTTTGTCTTCCCCCAGTATTTTTTATCCTTTTCCAAGACGCTACAAAAATATTATTATAAATTCATATAAAGAGCTCCTCCTGTCCCATTTTTTCTTCCATATTTTTTTGCAACCTGTTCCCAGAAAAGAACTACTGCAACTCCCAGGTCCTTGTGCAAGTAAACTCAGTGGACTTTCTTTGAGCTCCCGTTTTAGAATTACTTGAAAGGCTGTGAGACAAAATTGGGCTGTTACTTCACAGACTCTAAGGAGTGCTGTATAAGAGGAGAAAGTGAGGGAGAAGAGGAGAGAGAAAGATGGAAAAACGGAGCGAGAGACAGAGACCGGATAAATAAGAAGGAGAAAGAGAGAGAAAAGGAGAGAGAAATATAGAAAGAGAAAAAGAGAGAAAGAGAGAAAAAGAGAGAAAGCGGGAGAATTCAAGTGGGAACACATGCATTGACTGTCCATTGTGTGAGGCCTAAAAAATACCTATTTTCTCCACGAGATTGTGTTGCCAATAAAAAGTACATATTTTTTTGTAGAAGGTAAAAAAAAGGTGAAAACATTTTTGAGTAAGAAAAAAAAGTTTTTATTCCCAATCTCAAATTTTTTTATGTCCGTCGTAAGCATGATGTGAGGTAAGATCCTCAATCTGTGGTGAATTCTATACGGAGAAAGGTAATTCAATTTTCTTTGGAGAAGAACTCTCGAAACTCAGTCAAAAAGTTATTTTTTCTTTCTACACCTTCTATACGTCTGTATGTGTTTCCATTAGTAGCTATTCCCCCACGTTGGACCATAAGACTCCTTGGATGCAGAGGTCAATGCATTATTATTGGCATGTAAACAAACAATTTAGAAGATTTCCACTCACCACCGGGATTCAATGTGCCAAATACAAAGTTTTTCTCCCTTTTTTTCCTTCGGTGTTTGTGCAAAAAGAAAATAAATTCCTTTGGGCATTTCCCCTTTCTTTTGCCGAGAAATTCTTGGGGGTTGCAAAAAATATAAAATTCAATAGAAGGAATTGAGAAAAAAAATTATTTGGGTAAAAGCCAGAATTATCCATCAAAAGATTTTTTTTCGGAGGAAAATACCATGCAAATTTTAGATGAAGAGAAAGTTGGGGGAAAAGTACATTAAAAAAGTTTTTTTTTGCAAAACAAAACTCAAAAACTTTCCACTAGGTAATAGTACACATGCGGGAGTGGGTGAAAGTTGAAAAAGGTTTACGCTGGGGAAAAGTAGCCATTAGAAAGTTGGGAAACACACATTGAATAGACATTATCATGTGTGTCGGCACACAAAACGGGTGAAGTTCATCTGGATTCTGAGTAGATGAAAGAGCAGATATTATAATACATTCTAATACATACGGAACAGAATACCTGAAAATATTTTTAGTAGATTTTTTTAATGGTACAAGTATTGCATGCATAATTTTATTGCGAATCCATAAGCATAAATCCGATGCACATCCAATAGAAATTGTTTAGTTGTATCCAGTCTTTCGCGTCAAATTACAAAATCACATATACGATTTTTATACGATCTGAATTCTTAATTCTGTTCGGAGCGACAAAAATTGTTAAACAAATTGGTTGTAAATCCCGTAAAAAATTCTTAGGGTTTTATGGGCAAAACAATTTATTGCATTTATTTACCATTTAATTATTTAATTACAATAATTTTATTTTAATTTACATTTTGTAACAATTTATTGTGTTTTGTGTATTTCAGTACCTCCGGATAAGCCTGTGATATACGATAGTAAAGGGAATATAGTGACGGATCTCATCGGGCCTACTGAAGAAGGCGGCGACCTCATCCTTACTTGCGAAGTCAATGGAGGTAATTATTTTTTATTTTTTTAATTCATTACTTTTTAATCCGGACAACCTTTTATTTTAAATAGAAAACCAGGTTTAAAAATTGTTTAACTCAAAGTTTTTCTCTCTGCTTTTGGTTTCCGAAGCAGATGCCAAATAAATAGGGTTCATTTGTTCAAAGAAATTAAATTGGGGAAAGTGTGCTTTCTCCAAAAAAATGTTGCATTTCCCTTTAAATCTTGCATTTTTTTGACCTTTCTGCGCTCATAAAGGAAATGTTGTGCCCTTCAACGCCATTTCATTCCGGTCGTAATAATTTATAGTACATTGTATTATTATACAATGACTACCTGTTTTTGTACCATGCCAAATATTATATGACCGACAATGTTTATGCATTTGCTACATTGAAGTTGAAAGGTCAATCCCAAAGGGAAAAATTACACAATTGCCTTCGAATTCTAAACAATTTTGTATATAACAAACATGTTGCGAAATTGGTACAAGATTCCCTTCTGTAAACAGTTAATAAAAATGACTCCCTGACATTACTCTAATATTCTGTGCTGTGGTTTTCGATGTATGTATACATATGTATGTATTATGTATGTATGTATATACATAACATTATATCTAATTCACAATTCTACAGCCTCGTGACTCACGTGTTGCTTCAACCGGATACATACCGGGATTTATGCAGTTTGCGCTCATTTCTGAAAACGTTCATATGCTATCTGTCCAAATCAAAGACAGATAAAAATTGTCAAAGGATACCAGGGAAAATGTACAGATAAAAAATAATATAAATGGCAGGACAAAATCATGAACACTGAAAAGAGTCAAGTGCATTAGCTGCATTACAAAAAGCCAAATATACGCTAAACATCGAAGAAAGTATGAAAAATAATACTTAAAATTACAAAAATTGCGTGGAAAAACCAAGAAAAATATTTATTTGCTAATCCCTTAACCCGGGAGAAAGCTATAAAAGTGCCTTGAAAAACATCATAAGTATGTATGGTGAAGTGAAAGCCTTGCGAAAAAGCATCAGTCACATCCCAAAACGAATCCGTTATGAATAAGAACAAGCGAATAACTAAATCAACAAATGCCCACTTTTAATACACAAAACTTAATCCAGAAATAATAAGTTAAAAACTAAAAAAGTAAAAGTTATGTACAAATATTTACAGTTGAACCGAATTATGTGCAAATGTAAAATACAAATGACAAGACAAATTGCTAGGAAATAAACAAAACAAAAGCACAGCCAATAACATTGGAGAAACTACATGATAAAACAAGTTCAAAAATTCCATAGAAAAAAATAGAAGTACAAAAATTCTACAGAAGAATATGTAAGTTCAAAAATGTCATCAAAAAACGTTGAAACGTCCCCCGTACAAGATACAAAACAGATTACTACCAAAAAGAGAAAATACTAGAATAAAAAATGGAAGAAGAGCAGAAATAGAGCGGAATAAGAGCCAAAAAGAGGAGAAAAAAAAGTGTATAAAAAAGGAATTGAGAGAAACAAAGGAAAAAAGAAAGCACAATACAAAAAGCACCAGCCAGATATCGAGAGAAAGTTGAAGAGGAACGGAGATTAAACTTGCAAGAGGAGAATGGAGGGGGAAAGGCAACATTATATGGGGATGAAATGGGCGTGTTATAACAATGTAGATAAGTGCCAGCACTTGAGAACTTGTAAAGCAGAGAAAGTGAGAGGGAGAAAGAGAAAGTAAGTGAGAGGCCGGAGGATAATACTCACTTCCATGCATATTTCTCCGGAGAAAGTTGATGCCACTATAAGTATGAGAGGGTTCCCGTTAAGAAAAGCTGCTTTGTCCAAGTCCTTTGGAGGAATTACTGAGCAACCCATAATACTCCCACCACCAACCAAGGGTTTAAGGTCATGTGTTGTGTAACTGCTTTCTCTCTCTCTCACCAAAAATCTTGTCTGATCTCCCTTACTTTCTCCCCGGTCGTTTATATCCCCTTATATACATTGTATAACGTGCGTGGGCCGAGCATTTCCCTTTTCACACAACTTCTCATCGACCCAGCTCTTCTCATTTTTTTCTTAGATTTTCTCTCTTCTTGTGCTTTGGCACTATGCATTCATATAATCCTTTCGTCCTCCTTTTCTACTTAGGCACTAAATTCAAGCTTTAAATTTGAACTGTTTATACAAAATAATTTTGTTTTTTTGCAATGTTGCAATGTATTAACATTTAATACTATTTGTACTACTTGTTTTATCTATTTACGTTTTAATATAAAGTTCACACAACTTTGTTTTCTGGCCGGAGATCAACGCACATCTTTTGTATGCTTGATTTTGTTTTTGTTTTGACTGTAGGTATGTATATATTACTTATGGCGTTGTTTGTATATGATTTTTCCAGAAAGCTACCGCAAGTTGGTGGATCTCAAATTTCTGTGCAGACAGGGAAAGCAGTGATGTTGAGAGGCCAGAGATGCCCGTTGATGGGAGGAAACGTGGCACATTGTCAGAATCTTTCTCTTCCTTTTAGCTTCCGTTTTTTCCTATAAGATTTTCCAGTCGCTTTGACTTCGTCTCTTTTTCACTGCCTCTCTCTTCCAGAATTTTTCTCTCATTCGTGCTTTCTTTAGATCATTCTGGTTCTCGTTTCTACATGTATTTCTTTCGATCATTCCTTTCCTCTCTTTGTAAATATTTTGTTCTTTTTTGTCTCTTTACACCTCTTTCTTTTCCTTCCTTTGTTGGTTGCCTTACTCTCTTATTTTTCTAGTTTGTTGTTTCTCCGTCGCACTTTATCTTTCTCTCTTCCATCTTGCTCTATTATTTTTTATCTTTTGCTCTTTCTTTGTCCCACTTTTTCTTGTTTTCTGTCGAAATTTTTCTCGTTTGTTGTATCTCCGCTGCATTTTGTTTTTCTCCCGTCCTTCCCTCCTTTTTTCCTCTTTCTCTGTCGCACTTTCTCTTGCTTTCTTTCGGGTCTCTTTCTCTTGCTTTCTCTCGAGTCTCTTTCACTTGCTTTCTCTCGAGACTCTTTCTCTTTTATTACTCTTTTGCTCTCTTTCTGTGTCGCACTTTCTCTTTTACTATCTTCAGCCTTTCTCTATTTCTCTGTTGCAATCTATGGCGTTCCATTTTTTGCTCTTTCCTTCATTTCTGTTTTTTTTGTTTCTCTTTCGCGCATTCGTTTAACTCTTGCGTTTTATGTCGCTGTCGCCGTCTCATTTGTTCTTTATTTTCCTAATTTTCTATCGCACTTTTTTTTATTTCTTGATGTTTCTCTTGTGCCATCATTTCTCTTGTTCATTCCAAATTGCTTACATCAATCTCTCTCCTTTGCTTTCTTCCTCCAGCGTTCTCTCGTCCTCTCTCGCTCTCTTTCTTTCGTTCCCTCTTTGACTCTTTTATTCTCTCTTGTTTACCCTTTCTCTGTCATGATTTTTCGCTTTTGCTACAGCTCTCCTTCATTCCATCTTTTGCTCTTTCAAACTCTCTCTTTTGCTTTCTTTCTCTCTTGAGTTCTCCCTCTCTCCCTCTCTCCCTCGCTCTCTTTCTTCTTTTTGTTCCCTCTTTTGTTCTGTTACTCTCTATTTTATTCTATATTTCTTTTACGCATTCATTTTACTCTTTTGAGGTCTGTATTTTGCTGTTGCGCTATTTCTTCGTCTTTCATTCCCTGATTTGCTCTTTTGCTTTCTCTCTTTTGATCCAATTTATTCACTCTTTTGTATTTCTTCGTTCTTGCCGTGGCTTTGTATTTCTCGATTACAAACTTCCTCCAAGCGAACTTCTCTCTTTCTCTGTTTCTCTCGATCTTACCCTCTCTCTATTTCGCCTTTTTCACACAATTCGGATCTGACTCTACTTGATTTCTGGTTTCATCTTCTTAATCACTCCTTTAATTCAAGTTTCACGGCCATGCCAAAGCTGTTTGGTGGAACAAAAGGGAAAGCGTAGGAGTTGTGTATTTACGGAGTCAGATTTAATTCCAGCCCAAAAGGATATCCATGGCAGAAGGAATGCCAAGAGAAGGGTTTCCTATTACTTCTACGCACCTCCCTTTTATAATGTGTATTTCGGGGAATCCCAATGTGGCATGGAGGTGAGTGCGAATTCCATGGAAGTTCTACCCAGCCTCATTATCTGAAGGATGTACAACGTCCCTGACTGCGGCTTTTCTTTTCAGAGATGTTCCTCACAACTATTTGCTAATTTCTTTTGACTTCAAATGTCAAAATAGTGAGTTTCAGTGTCCTTGTGGTAGTGGAATTATCTCAAGTTTATGGTATATAACTTTAGTCCAATTTGGATTATTAATTGCTACCACTATCATCTCCTTGAATTTTCATTAGCGAAATGTTTGGGGTTGTCCTGTCAACGAAATGACGCTCTTGGTGGCTGATGGGATGCACGTGGCTCGTTGAGAAGTGCTGAAGTGGTTGTATTTGGAATGACATTGAAGAAACAAGGAGTTATTGTGGGAATACTACAACCATTTTTTTGTAGCTTTGCTAGGTGTACAAATGGATTAAACTTGGATTTATTCAGTGACAGCCACACATTTTAATACCAAGGAGTCGTATGAAAGAGCTTAATAGTAAATGTATGCATATGTACGGATACCTATTTGTATATAATTATGTATGCTTATGTACATACAATACATATGTAGAACGGAAAATTACATTTTCACAATATTCAAAATATAGGCTGCAAAACATATGAGCAAAGATAAATGTAAACAAGGAAAAAATAAAAAAGCGATATAATAAATAAATCCGCATTAAAATACAAAAAGGAAAGTATCGAGAATTCGCAAAATAAATGAGCAGTTTATCGAAATAAGTATTGAAAAATAGAAGAAACTAAACACACAAATTGTGAAAATGCTAGTAAAGGTACAAATAAAATATCTTAAAAATTATAAAAATTCGAAAATAATAGTGTTAAACAAAGGCGACAGCAAAAAGATTAGTTTAAATCCTAAACCCCAAAAAGAAAGTGGAAACACAAAATTAGTTAAATTAATAATTAATACTGTAAAAAGAAAGTGAAAATGAATTAAATTAAAATTGCGTAATGAAAGCGAAAATAAATTAAATTAAAATTGCACCATGGAAGCGAAAATGAATTAAATTAAAGCTACAAAACGAAAGTGAAAGCAAAATAATATACAGAAATCCCTAGAACAAAAATGTAAAAAAAAAACCTGAGAAATTCAAAAATAGATTTGCAACTTTGAAAAACGTTTGAAAGTAATGGATAAAAAGGACAAAAAATAAAATATATTGGATAATGAGAAAGCTAAAGTTAATCAATGCAAGAAAAATTGTAAAAAACGGAATGCATAAAATAAAATAAAGGGAGTACAACCAGATATGCAATGGAGAAAGGGAATTCTGTTGAAAACAAAAATAAAAGCATACAATTACAAAGAAAAACAACGGAAAAACATACCAAAATGAGAGCTAACACCAAAAACGAATTCAGACTAAGCAACTCCTACAAAATCTACAGTGTTTTAGTACAGTAATTTATTCGAATATTTGTCAAAAAAAATCCCCAACAAATATTGTCCTTACCTTTCAAATGGCGGACAGTCAAACAGCGTCAGCTGTGAACGCTTACATGTAGAAAGAAGGAAAGAGAGAGTAAGTGTCAGGAACAACGAAAATGCATCCAATGATACGAGAATTAAGAATAGAATCCGTACCCAAAAGTCACAAAGGCCTCCAAAGCGAACGAAGACAATCCCATGGAAGCAGAAATGAAAATGAAAGAGACGAGAGAATCCACAGAGTGAAAGGAAGCCAGAGAGAAGAATCAAAAGAAATAAAAATGGACTGGAGCTGAACACAGAATTGAAGGGGAAAAAGAGAGAAAGGGGGAAAAAAGCATTTCCAAGTGCCAAAATGCATTTCAGGCCGTTGGCATTGAATCGCTTCTCCCCCTTCTTTTCTTCTTTTGGCAGCCACCCGCTTCAATTGTCTGTCGGTCCTCCTTTTGCCTTACATACTTTCCCTAGGGGAGACCCGTTTTACAGAGAAAGTCCAATATTCCTATGCACATTTTTATAGGATACTATACCACCCTCAGTTTTTTCTTCATTTTCACACAATCACCAGCTCCAAAGAATTGGGAGCCATACACATCCAAAAAAAAAAAAGAGAGCTGACAAAAACATAAAATCGAAATTGGGCAGGGAATGATTTGAGTGAAAACTTTCTTGGTCCAAAAGGGGGAAAAGTAAAGAATAAAAAAAAAAGTGCCGTTGTCGGCTCACTCTAGTGGTTTTAGGCTTCCGTGCTGATTCAAGTGATGATGATTGTTGCGGGGAGGGAAGACATACTAGGGTTTTGAGAGGGTGGAAAGATGCAAGGGAGTTTATACTGCTAATGAGCTCAGAAGTTATTAGCACCAGATCCAGTATATAATATGCCTCTCTTTCAGGACAATTCATCTTCCAGGGTTTTTTTTAGGGGTGCAGAGATGAACAGGAAAAGAAGAGAGAGAAAAGAGAGGACAAATACCTTGTGAGAGATACGGGGTAATGTCAATGGACCTTTTGCTGGCAAAATAAAAGGAATAAATATCGAAATGAAACCACACTGACAGAAAGAGGTAAGGCAATTGTAGAGAAAGAGTGGCCACTGTCAAACACAAGGAGTAAAAGGGAAAAAGGGAGAATCCAAATCCGGGTACAAACAGGAGGAGAAAGTGGAAAAGTGGGGGATAAATAAAACTTAAAGAAGGAAACAGGCAAGAGGAGATAAACAAGCGTACGAGAGAGGAATTTATAAGAGGAGATAAATAAAAATTTAAGAGAGATACGAACCCAAACCGGAGATAAATGAAAGTTAAATAGAGAAGTAGAGGCATAAGGAGATAGCATAAAAGAGAGAAACAGTTAAGAGACAATATGTAAATCTACCAGAGAGAAATAGAGACGAATTAATAAATAAAAATTCAAGAGAGAACAGAGGCAAGAGGAGATGAATAAAAATACAATGGAGAAGCCGAGATAAGAGGAGATAAATTATATTAAATGGAGAAATAGAGGCGAGAGGGGATAAATAAAATACAAGGGAGAAATAGAGGCAAGAGGAGATAAAATACAAGGGAGAAATAGAGGCAAGAGGAGATAAATTAAAACACAATAGAGAAGCAGAGATAAGAGAAGATAAATAAAATTAAAATAGAGAAATAGAGGCAAGAGGAGATAAATCAAATACAAGGGAGAAACAGAGGCGAGTGACGATACGTAAAACTACAAGACAGAAATATAGACAAGAGTAGATAAATAAACATGCAAGAGGGAAACAGTGAGAGGAGATAAATAAAAATTTAAGAGGGAAACAGGGACAGAAGGAGCTACATACAGTACAAGAGAGAAACAGAGGTAAGAAGAGATAAGTAACAACACAAAGGAGAAATAGAGACAGGAGGAGAAAAATAAAATTAAAATAAAGAAATAGAGTCAAGAGGAGATACGTAAAAATACAAGAGAAACAGAGACCAGAGATGATAAATTAAAATACAAGGGAGAAGCAAAGCACATGCAAGAGAAAAATAAAAATTCAAGGACGAAACAGACACATAAGGTACAATTTAAAATACAAGCATAAACGCAGAGGAGATAATTAAAAATAAAAGAGAGAAACAGAAACAGATTACACATATATATGCATACACATGAAAGAGAGAAGTATAGCGATACAAATGGAGACAGGCAAGAAGATATAAATTAAAAAGCCAAATTGACGATCAACTATATGCCGGCGCGCATATTAGAATATTTATTGAGAAAACACAGGATGGCGTGAAAATGTAATAATTATCGCAACAATATTCTCCTAATCAGATTATTTTTGGCTTTCCCATCTTCTTGCAGCATCTTTCGCAAGATGCAGGTAAAGTGAAAGATGTTTTTTTTCATCTCCAAAATGTCGGATTGCATTGGAAAGAAAGGAAAAAGTAAAATGTACGTGGAGAATTGCATAAATACAACTGCAACCGTGGTGCATATGCGTATGTCTGTACATACATATGCACCTATACTAATACATGGATATACATACAACGTATTGATATGGTAAAACACTTGTATACAAGCGTGTATAAGTGCGGCTCTGGCCCGCTAGGTTCGCCCAAGCCATTCATTGCATATCCGTAATTTATTAGGAGGAAAAAACAAAAGTTAAAAGAAAAAGTGGTTTGACTTTAGCCAGTAAGCCAGGAAATGTATTATTTTTTCTTCTTTGTAAGGGGAAAAAGTCAGTTGGCGCCCTCCCTGCCGGGACCAATTCTTCTTCCACAGCACTGTATTTCCCCCCCTTTTTTCTGTTTTTCCTCTTGAGCTGAGTGAAATTTTTGCCACCGTCTTCCCCCTAATGACTAATTACTGTTGGTATTACAGGGCTTACCATTGGTTGGCCTGTGGTCATAAATCACATGTGAAAATACAAATACACACATCTACTCCACAGTTTTTTTTCCTTTGCCCCTTTTTTCCTACTTCCCCTTAACTCTCTCATCTCTCTTTCTTTTATGGTGTGTATTTTCTCTCTGGTCTTCCGTATTGTTCGTACAATTCTGTTTTTCTCTGGTTTCTCTCGCTTTTCCCTCTACTATGTATTTTCTTTCCCTATCGTGCTCTAACGCTTCGCATTTAATTTCTTTTTGTCCCTCACACTCCTTGCCTCTGTTATATTTTTTTTTATTTCCTTTGCTGTTTCTTCCTTTTTATTTTGTAATTCTCTCATCCTCTTGTAATTCTCCTTTATTAGTTTATTTTGTTATTCTCCATTTTCATTTTATTTCGTAATTCTCCGTCTCTTTTCCCTTTTAATTCTCTCTTTTTATTTTCTCTCTTAATTCTCTCCTTTTATTTTCTCTCTTAATTCTCCCTTTTAACTTTCTCTCTTAATTCTCCCTTTTAACTTTCTCTCTTAATTCTCCCTTTTAA
>JAQGBT010001229.1:0-34641 GCA_034698585.1 Disparrhopalites patrizii
TTCCGATTAAAATACTGAAAAATATGAATATAATTCCGATTTGAATTCGAATACCGATTCGGATGTCATACCTTGATGATTTATGATCAATGACATAATTATCTTCCATCGCCAGTGAAAACGTTGACCGGTTACCGATGGTCTTAAACCGGTCGGAAAATCTGGGTTTTATTACAATAATTCTTTTGAATTTCCTCGCTCGACATTGACTACATATGCGTGTATGCAAATAACAGTTAAAAAATGGGACAGATCCAATTAAGAGTGTTAATATTATTAGTAATTTAATTGCAATTTTTAATGATTTATTTAATGCAAGCAACTCAAAGTAACAAGTAAAAACGTTCATGAATAAATAATTGGATTATTTTCAACAAGCAGTTCTCATCTTTATAAAAAAAAATAGGTTTCGATAGGCAATTAATTTTGTGGTCCAGATGATTTTTATTTTTATCTATATTTAAACCCATCATGCAAATGATAAATGATGACAGCACCACGCCAGGAAGAATTCTTTGGATTAAATAACAAAAAGGACAAGTTCCTCGTTTTTATTACACATACAAAAAAAAGTCGACTTTTGCTTTTTATTAATTATATCTTAGGATTCCATCCACACAAGTAAAAACGTAGTTTCATCGTATATTTTTTATATAAGTAAACATCACATGTATACTAAATTTTATTTATATACACATCATAAAGTAATACCTGTATGTTTACTTATTTCTTACGAGCTATGAGCGTTTTTTTTTTGTCTCTGCAAATTTTCGACCACTTACAATTTTTACAAATATTACATTGAAATACAGGTTTTATAGCATGTATCAAAGGGGGAAATTACACACTAATGCATTTTTATGAGCTTCTCCATGTATCAGCTTTCGTTATACATACAATTGTTTTTGTATAATATCAAATATATATTCATGGAATATTTGTGTCGTCCTTATCATCTTGGAAAGGAACCTTTTTATCGTCGTTATCAGCTTTGAAAGTCAAATAGGGCTTGTAATCTGGGTTGGACCCCCCGTAGGCAGGAGGGAGTTGGTCGGCGCCGATTTTCCTCAAGATCTTCGGCAGCCATTTGTGTTTCTGAGTCCCGTAGACCTCCAGACGCTCCGTCACGCTCCCGAGGATAGGCCGAGCCAATAATAGCATGTGGTGGGCTAATGTGTCCGCTGAAATCAAGATCAAGATTTTTTTTAATTAGATTATTAATTAGACTTTATGAAGTACACATTTTCCGGGGCAAATATTGGACAAATTTAGTCCGGGTGTACAATTGAACATACTTGGTCCGGGGCAAATTTGAACGAGGCAAAAATTGGACAAATTTGGTCTGGGGCAAAAATTGAACAAATTTAGTCCGAATCAAAAATTGAACAACTTTAGTCCGACTCAAAAATTGGACAAATTTGGTCTGGGACAAAATTTGAATAAATCTAGACTGAATCAACAATTGGACAAATTTTGTCCGAATAAAAAATTGGACAAATTTGGTCGAGGCAAAAATTCGACAAATTTAGTCCGGGCAAAAATTCAGCAAATTTAGTCCGGGCAAAAATTAGACAGATTTAGTCCGAATCAAAAATTCGACAAATTTAGTCCGGGCAAAAATTCAGCAAATTTAGTCCGGGCAAAAGTTAGACAGATTTAGTCCGAATCAAAAATTCGACAAATTTAGTCCGGGCAAAAATTCGACAAATTTAGTCCGGGCAAAAATTTGACAAATTCGTTCCGGGGCAAAAATTAGACAAATTCGTTCCGGGCCAAAAATCGAACAAATATTTGGTGCAGGCAAAAAATCGGACAATTTTGTTCGTTGCTATATTTGAACAAATTTGGCCCGAGCAAATTTTATATCTTACCATTCAATATGATGGCGTAGGCCAGGTGCTCCTGGACAAACTGAAGTCCGCTGAAGTCATGGAGGAAATGACGGATGGCTGTGGAAAGAAATTTTTATTTAGCATTTCCATGAATTTAAATTAGCTAACATCTAATTAAATTTAGATGATTTAGTTTTAGTTGTATGGAGCGAATTTTTTTTCAATATAGCCAGGGAGGTTGCATTTTGTCATTATTCACGTGTGCATTTGCACTTGTCATTGTGCGCACTTTTTTGGCGTTTGTTTAAGGAAAGTTTTTTGTTTCCCTTTTACAGATAGATGTGCCATTTTATGTGAAACTACAAGTCAGGACTGGCGGAACACCCTGCACATATTTGCAAAGAGATGCAGATTTGCAGGTTCAAGGTAATAAAATGCACGCAAGGAATGTATTGTCATTATGCAAGATAAGGGGAAATAGTATTAAATTACAAGGACGTGGAGACATAAAAATGCTTGCACGTGGCGCCCTAATGTGTCTTTGGAAGTAGATAAGGAAATTATCGGATTTGATTCTACATTGATTGTTACTTACATTAATTGAATTGAATGAAAACTTGTAATAATAATAAATTGTTGAATAAAAATAATATCTATAATATAGATAATAATAACTATATACTACTACTTTCATGCATAAAGAAATTTTGGGATTTCCCCATTTTCTACGGACAAAATTGGCACTTCAAAATAAAAAAGTTTGTTGTGAATGTGGATTTTGATATGAGTTAAAAATTGATAAATTGTATAGAAATTAAAAAAGTATTAGTGGACACCAATCTTCTGGGGATATCTGAGAATATTTAAGGAAAACGTACTTTTGCCATGTAAAACTTGCTGGACATTGTAGCCGTCCATGTCGAAGATGATGCCGACGGTGCCGGGGCCGGTTTCGTTATGTTCCCGGAGGATAAATTCATTGTTTTCGATCCGAGTAAACACTTGCTCCACATATTTCTGGTAATTCTGGTACTCCAGCCCTCCAGCCTTCACAATCTTGTTCACATCCCATCTCCCGAATTCGATCACGAAGACTATATGGATATTAAAAAAAAATTATTAGCACAAAAATAGCAATTATACGTAAATTAATTTGGTTTTTTACATGAAAGTAGGAGGTAAAAAAAATTATATCATAAAAATTAATTATATTTACAGATATAATTTCTCTAAACGTTTCTTAAGTGGCGGGAAAGTCAATGATTTATAAGATTATACTTACCCGGCCTATGCTCTAGGTCAAACCCAGCAATGTAGTAAGGGAATTTGGTGGTGAGCTCTTTGGGCGGAACCCAATCCAACACCGATTCGTTCTTTCCCTGTAATGAATCATTTTAAGTAAATTAATGGGCCTTAAATAAAATATAAATATTCAATACAATTTTACTAGAAATTTATTATGTAAAAACGTCAGTATTGTATTTGCGAGTTTCCATTCAGAATTGGTGCAAAATATTATACATATGAAAAAATTTGAATCAACTTTTCATACTTCGATACCGAAATACCCCGAAAAATTACAAAATAAACGGAATCGATAATTACAAAAAATGGAAACAGTCGGTAACAAGTAGAGGGCGCAAATCAGAGGATTAAGCAAATTTTAAATCGAGAGATCAAGACTGAGTTCATTTTTTATTAAATAAATTTTAAAAATCTGGATTTTCGAATGAAGAAATTTTTTGAGAAATAATTTCCCAGAACATCTCTCAACGCAAATAGTAAAAACAGCCGCAAAAATTTGCAAAATAGTGCCAAAATGCAAATAAACAATGTACAATTCAAACAATCCAAACTAAAATTGCAAGAACCCTACTGCTTACATAGAAAAATGAGACATCAATCTAACGCATAATGGCCACAGTGAAATTAAACCATATCACTAATAATGTTAATCTATTTTAGTGTTTAAATTAGTTAAATTTTTAATTACTAAATTTAACGATATTAATCCATTTGCTTACCCATTTCAGATGGGGGTAAATTGGCACTTTCAAGCATTGGAATCCGGGTAGAACTAGGACTAGAAGGAACGATGACACCACGAAAAATCCCAGACTCAAGCTGGCGGTATAAAACGGGTATGTGACCATGATGTTGTATTTATAAATTAACAATAACTATATATATATAGGTATATAACCAATAGGAAATCCCTTGCAGAATGGCGTTTGCAATGGTCCAAAAACGGAATTCAATTTCAATGTAAGGATTTTTCTATATGATCAAGAAATGTTACTGCGTAAATAGGACTTTGCTCAAGACATGCAAATATATATTAGGTACAAGTACACTGGAACGTCTGCATGTGTCAGAAGATCAGGAGAGACGATCACCAATAACGATTTTTCCCGTGCTTTAGTCCGAGAACGCAAATTAAAAATAACTTGTTTTCTCTCCCTTGCACTCATTTTTAAAGTAAAAGATACGGACCACAATCACGGCAAATTGTACAAAAAAGTGATGAAAAAAGCTATTACATGTTTTTTGTAATATGTATACTCTCATAACATGTTTCTTGATTAACCAATGCACTTGCTATTAGACTGCTTTCCATTGAGTGACGTCTGCATTTCTTCGTAGGGGCAATCCGTCTCTCAACTGGATTAAAAATTTTTACTCTCTATTTCCTTTGAACAGAGAGAGAGAGAGAGAGAGAGACAAAGAGAATTTGGACTGAAAGGAGAGAGACAAAAGAAATTAAAGAGAGGATTCGAAGAAAAAACTTGTTTTTCCAGGATTTAATTTGTTGTTGCTTTAATAATTCCGATCCCTATAAAAATGTTACTTTTACTACTTATGTACACCATTTTTTACGTAATGAGTTGTTTTGCTACAAATCTAGGGGAAAAAACGAGTAGGAGAAGAAACACTTTATACAGGGCCTGGGATGGGGCAAGAGAATGAATTGGCCTCGGATGAACCAGAAAAAAAGATTTAAAAACAGTATGAGTAATGGAATCGAAGCGCCCTGTACTTTGCTTATTCAAGTTAATTCCAACTTTTGTGGGATTTCCAGGGTTCAATTTAAGAAGAAGAAGAAAAAACTAAAACGATGTTTTACAAGGGGGGAAAATAAAAGAGTTCCTGACCTGTCAAACTTGAATTTAAGTTGAATTTTACTCTTGGAAATGGACGTGAACTTCAAAAGAGATTGGGAAACAGTTTTTTTTTTGCGGTATGAGGAGGAGTCACCTTTACAGGATGTTATTGAGTGTGGTGTTTTTATTATTTATTAGTTAGATTCTTCTACGCGTTCCTTTCCCCATCACTTTTTCATTGAGATAGGAGCCATGGGATTTTCATGAATGAGTTCCAGATGAAGTTGTAGTAAAAACAAAAAAACAGGGGCAAAACAATGTTTTGTCTCACGTTCGAATGAGGTAGAATGGGAATCCACAATATTTGCAGACATACAAGACTTCGAATATTGTACCGGGCATGTTTTTGCTGCTTTCATTACATTTACAAGAGTTTACTGACTGACGTCTAAAAATTGGTTTCAACCTTGTTTTTTGCACAAAGGTTTTATGTATGAACAAAATTGGATTGGAGCTTCTTATCCGCTCAAGTTCAATTCGTACCAATTTCAGCATCGAAGTTCAATTTCAGGTACAATTTCAAGTTCAAACATTTTGAATTTGAAACTCATTGTTGACAATTAAAAGGTTTTGTTTTTAAACTCAAATGTCTCATTGTATACTCGTTTGTTTAAAGTTTAAACGGCCGATTTTCAAGTTGTGATTCTGAATTTAGTCGCAAACCAAGTTCAGTTACGAGTAATGTTTGTTGTTGAAACAAAACTTTTTTATTAAAATACGATAAAGCAATAAATTTGAACTTTTTGCATATTTTCATGCTTCCAATTGTTTTAATACATATACTTAAATACATCTTTTGTGAATCAATAATGAAAGAAAAAGCAAATTCACACGGAAAAACAAGTTGTGAGCAATCTCCGTCCTCTTTTCGGATATTATTGTATAATCCAGCGCATGACTCAGCAATCAGATTAAAAAATATATTTTTTACGGCCATTAATGGTTCAACTATTTTCCATTCACACTTGGTTTCTGCCAGAGTAAATTTGTTCCAGTCTGTATTGTATCAACGTTAGGTCAAAGTGGGCGATATATACCCATAAAATGAAGGATCCGATGGATTTGTATGATTATTGTTATTTTATTTATGATGATAGATGTCTGTTAGGCGTAATTAACTACGTCTTGATGCCGGTATTATTGATTATGGACCAGGATGAAAGCTTTCCGTGGTAGATATTATTGTTAATTGTTACCATGTAAAAAGAACTCTCATAGGTACTACCATGTAAAAGCTAATTTTTTGCTGAGGTTATGTGGAGCAAGTTTTTGCTGGGCTCTTTAGCAGAGAATCCAGTTTATCCATCAACTTTTGCATGCAAGAAATGATGATGTAATTTTCTTGAGGAATATGCCCATTAGGTGTGCATATCGATGGAAATTTTTCTCCACTAAATGTGCGGACTCTTAATTGCAAATGTGAAAAAAACGTGCCGCATTCTGAAAAAAATTGCACGGAACAGGAAACAATAATTAACGAAATTTTTGTTTTATTTATGAACTTTGGTACACAACAAATACCACACTTGGACCTATTGTTGTCGGATTGAGGTGTATGTCGTTTACTTGATTGGATCGACAAAGATCATTCAGTGCAAAACAAAGAATAATATCCGACAAAATATGAATTAAAATATGCGGTTTTCCTAATTATGAATACAAACGTAAATTTCGAATATCTAAAATATAAATTCTAATTCCAATACAATTTTATTTAAATACTCAGACATATACTTTTCGAATACTTTTAAAATTTTTATTTGTAATGCCATTGGACAAAGTCTGTAGCTTAAAATAAGCGCAAAATCAATACACAAAATTATAAATTCACTCCGCAACTCTGATTTGGCAACAATCGATGCTTTTACGGACGAAACAGTTATATATGACCGCCAATTGAAAAAAGCATCGTTAGAATTTACAATACCTCATGATTTTGCAAAAACAAGCTGGCCCAAAGGCGGGAATTATCACGGTAATGAAGGAATTTTCGACTACCAATAAAGTATCGGAATCCAAATGTCAATTTTGAAATACGACTTTGAGCGAATGTATTTGTAATTAAGTTATTATAAATTCCAATTAAAATATTTTTCTGACAATAATGTGGATACTAATTCAGATTAAAACACTGAAGAATATGATAATTCCGATTTATTTTAATTATTATTTATGGACTATAGCAAAGGGGAGCGTCCCATTGTATACTTCCGTGAAATCATTCCCAGAATTGGTCATTGAGTCACTTTGGAGACTAAAAATAAGAGTCCACGCACTTGGTTGAAAACAATCCTTAATATGCATCCATATATAGGACTTTGATTACCAAGAAATGAATGTGTACAGGAACCAAAGAAAGTGGGAAGCGGAAAAAATTTACTCTTTTGTACCTGCTAAAACTGACGCGATTGACGTGATTATTACCATGTCTAATCTCAAGGTTTTTCTGATTAATGGCCAGAAAATCCTGGATCCCTTTTTAATCCCGACAAATCCATGCTCATTTTGAACATCTCCATTCTCCATTATAGTTTTGTTCCATGGAATATATGTATAAATTTCTTAAATTATATCCCTTAATCCTAGTATCCTGGACAGTGCTGTTGACTGACCACATTTCACGTTTATCATCTCACTTGCTATAGGCAATGGGCAATGGGTGTACATAATGTCACGGAGCACGTTCTGATCATTTTTACGAAGGCAGAAAAACCTGCTGGACCACGCCATTTGCTATTTCCTGCTCGCCTGCTCCCGTGCAATTTGGAAGTATACATACGTAATTACGTAATTATTGAGTCCAGTTGCGCCCCGAGGCTATGATGGTTTCTTTATTATTATTCATATTTATTTGGCTATCATTTCATTGTTGTATGAAGTGGGAATATTTTTTTTAGACTACAATGCATGCATGGTTACAAGTTATGTACAATGCAGTATTACGATGTACAATATACGCAGCCGTTGCAGCGGAAAAAACCACTGCGTGATAGATTTTAGTTATTTAACCGAAATCTTGTTGGTTTGCGGCCAAAGGCGAACGAAAATTTGTAAAAATTTGCGAAACTCTTTCATATTCTCAATTTATCATTCATATATTCCCATTTATCAAGATTCTCCTTTATTCTGGGTAACAATAATAATGCACTTGTTCATACAAAAAGGGACATTGTACCATCCAATTGTGACTTGACCTTTCCCCTTTCTGACGTAATGTGTACATTGTTTATTTACGAAAAAAATTCAATACAGTATAAACAGAATCATTACTAAGGTCATTCACAGACACATAAAAAATAAATAAAAGGACGTTACACTGTTACGAAATTTGAACTTCACGCGTAACTCAGGAAAAAACACTAGCATGGTGTAACGTGGAATTTTATTACAGAGCTAACCGAACAGGTTTCAATCAAAAAAATAAGTTTAAGTTGTTTACCAATTAAATAAATGTGGTTATTTTCTTACAAAATAAATTGTACTCTGCGAAGTCATTTAAAAATAATAAAATCACCTTTCGACACAATGAATTCAGGAAAAATATTTGAATCTTTATTAATCACGATTAAATCTAAGATCATATTTGCGATTTCGCTGTTACGTCATCTGCGTCATGCTGAAGAGCAAGGATTGTAAATTGGGCAATTTTCAAGAAAACATGGCAACTTTGGTTTCCATATTTGGCATTAGCTATAATTCTGGTAGCAAGATTTGGATGAAATAAATTTTCTCAAACTACCATATTCTGCGTCGAATTATTTTATTTTTATTTATTTTTAGCACCATGAAAGAAAGATCGATTGAAGAAAGGAAAAGTAGGAATTTGCAGTTGTTTTGAAACGAAAAATAATTCTTATTCATTATTCATAATTCTTATTTATTTTGTATGTACGAACTATTAAACTTGTGTGTGGAAAGTACGGATTTTAATTAAACCTTTTTGGGTGGTTCTTTATTCCGCAATAACCGCAACAGATTGATCAGACCATACTGTTATTCTATCCACAATTAAGCAGCATATGGGTTTGTATGGCTGCCAAATACATTCACACTTATTAGACATCCTCAATTCCTCAACATCACATTTTTAGTTATTTTATTTTATATTATTTTAGTTATTCTAGTCACATTTTTATTGAGATAATGCCGATTATTGTACCGGAGTATCTACCCATTTATCCGGGCACGAACAGAATGTAATCTAATTATTTTTATAATAAATATTTTTATAGTTCATGGTCCACCTTAAAACTGGTCATGCATACAACGATAATACGAATACGACGTATATAGATAATATGTGCATACATTTTTAGGAAAGATGCTATACACATACACATTTAATTAACACACCATTTTTTATCCTTCCGAGGAACCTATTTAATAAGGTGTCCATAAATGTACATATATCTATAAAGAAAGAGGGAAACCTTGACTAAATAGTGGTAGCTCTTATGTACACAAATCACCAGTCAATTAATTTCGATGTCTCATCGCAGTCCGATGGATCGGAGGAATTCCAGCCGCTTGTGAAATGGACTATTTCCCATTTTTGGACTCCGGCTCACCTCCATGTATTTCAAGGGTCCCGTCTTGGGCACGGGATTCCATGTGACGTCCCCGAACTTCAAGGATTTCCTGATTGGCATAAAAAACGGGATTAATATGGCCTAAAGTAACTTCACAATGTCCACGCAGAACATCATTAATATTCGTAATTACTCTCATTGGTACATCTATAGTCCATATAAAAAGAAAAATCCATGGAATAAATAAAGAAATGTTCAGGGATTTGTAATATGTGAAACACTCTGTTTTTTTAGGATAACATTCTGCACTTATTTAGCTGAATAAATTTTTAAAAAATAACTTGTTAGTAGACGCAAACTCCACCAAAAGTTTGACCCAGGCCTTAGAAAATCCGTAGTGAGAGTGACTTTGGTCCACATTGGGAAGGAGAGGCATGGGGAACATCATGGGGAGGTCATCTCCGTGGGCAACTCCTAGAATTAGAGTAAACAATTTGACGTTCAATTAGTGGTCTGTAAAAGACGTCTAAAATAAAAACAGCAACAAAAACAATTATATATAGGTACAATTATATTATTATATATACAAAATAATTATTAAAAGTATACAACTAAAAAATAAAAACAATTTTGTTTTAGGATTTTTGAAAAAAAAAAATTGGGAAAAAAATTAAAACAACCATAGAAAGGATGCCGCCAGCGAAGAATATAGTCCCTCACGAAGGCCTTGAGGAAATAAAAGGCCACATCGACCAAATAGCTAAAGCTCCGGCCCAAACTCATGGTCAATCCCGTCATGGACGGCCCTCCGCCGGCATTGAAGTAATAGAGAAACACATCCGCCGCCTGCCGGTGGAACTCCACCGCCCGGAGCACCGAATAATTGATGAGGCAATCCGAGAGGAACTCCGTGTATTTGGGCAACTTTTCCTCGTCCGATAATTCCTTTTTATTATGGTGACTTCGGCTAAAGAAATAATATTCCTTGATCTTTTTCGCCATTTCCTCGGACCCTTTGGACCCGTTCAGACAGAGACGAATGATATTCTCCTCCCACGCCCCCTCAAATGTCCTCATGTTCCATTGACTTACATAAAATGCTGGGGATAAATTTAAGACATTTTCTTTTATTAATATTAATACGATTTATTATTTTTGAATAATTCTTAATTTAAAAAAAATTGTTTTTAAAAATTAAAACTAAAATTACTCACGTGATGAGGATACGCGCCCTTCGTCCGCCATGACGCCCACCAACAGAGGGACCTTCTGGAACTTGCCCTTGTCCAGAATGTCCAGAGGATGCTGGAGGAGGAAGGCTTCCTCGTCATTTACCTTCTCCATCGTCGGCCCAATCACTTCCCCTTGGAGGTGGGGCATGAACACAAAGAGATCTCGCTGAAAAAATAGAGCCATTTTTTTTAAATAAATAAGGACCTTGACTATAGACAAATTGTACAAATTGTAAAAATCCAGTGTAATAAACAAAACATTTAGACATTTATAAGTATAAATTTAATAATAATCACTTTACTATTAATTCATTTATTGGTAATTTTGTCATTAATTAAATATTATTATAATTATATAGGAAATTAATTAGTTTATTGACAAAATTGTCATTAATTAATTCAATATTATAATTATATAGGAAATTAATTAGTTTATTGAAAATATTAACATTAATTCATTCAATATTATAATTATATAGGCATCTAATTAGTTTATTCCAAAATTGCCATGAATTAATTAATTAAGTCACTATGATAAGTAGGCATCTAATTAAATTACTAACAAAGCCACTAATTAATTCGCTATGATAATTAGGCATCTAATTACATTACTGATAAATTCGACATTAACTAATTCGCCATTATTTTATTCATTGTTATAATTAATTTTGAACTAATTAATTTTGCCATTAATTAATTGAGTATTTTAAAATTAGGGAAAACAAAATTGCGTTATTTTGAAAAAAATGTATGCTTAAAATTCACATTTCAAAGACAAAACATTCAATTTCTAATTTATCCAAATTTGAAAAAAAATTAAAGCAAAATATTTGGTTACTTTTTAAGCATATATTTCAATATTTCTGATAAAAATACGTAATTTTGCTGTTGCTAACTACAATTAATTTGCGAATTAATGGGGTTTATTAATACTAATTAGGAGTAATTAATTCAATTTTAGAGTAATTAATTCAAAATTAAGTAATTTAATATTAGTACGTATATGTCTATGTATGTACCAAATCAGTTCGGACAGAGCCCAGCAATTTGTCCAGCGGAGCCGCTTTGAGACACTCAGCAATGTCCAGGGTGTATTTAGCGGGGCAGTTGAGGGCCTCCGCAATGGCTTTGGCCTTGGCCCGGGCCTTGGACGGCGGAATAAAGCTCCAAGCATTCCCAACGGCCCCACTGGAAATCGCCGCCTTCTGGAACATCCCCTTGGTCTGCCACGAGAGGATGTGATAATGAACACTGGCGGCACTGGAAACACAATAATTCCAGTTCTTGTCTCATTATTATAATACTTTTTTATCGGACATATCATCATGACCTTTCAAGGTCATTTAACACGTCTAGCTCCCTTTGAAATGCCGTGACAGAACCAAATTATAAAATGGATTCAATTGTACCCTGCAGATTCCCCCAGCAAAGTAACACGGGCGGGGTCTCCTCCAAAGGCCTTGATATTATTGTTGACCCATTTAATGGCCAAAGCTTGGTCCTTCAAGCCCATGTTCCCACGAATCATTTCGTCGCCCGTGCTCACGAATCCTTCAGTATGACAAAAAAAAATGAATTAAAAAATAACATTTTATTTCGTCAGGGAAACACGTGGGAATCTTGGAATTAAATTAGAAAAATTATTGAATAGTGTGAATTACATTGAAAGTGTAACCAAATGGGGAAAGTGTATGTATATACATACATGATTTATATATACAGCTGATTGCCAATTGATTGTTACATTGGGACTTTCCAGCTTTGACGATTCGTAGCCGAACAACCACAAGGGATTGGTCTGTAAATTTGGTGTCAATTAAAAGAGGGTGACTTAGACTTCATTTTTAAGTGCCCTTCTTTCAATGAGAAACGAAATTGTCAAAGCTGGAAAAAAACCAAGGAAATCAGCGTTGACAAAAGTCTGTTACACCCATTTACCCCCATGCTAAACTCACGTCTATCCTTAACCTGGAGGGACTTTACTCTTTTGGAAATATTTTTGGAACCCGGGCATGTAAAATTATACCCGGGAAAAAGTGAGGAACGAGAAAGCCCTAATGGTAATTAAACGGGAGATTTCTGCATGCTCACTTTTTGCGATGTCCACGTCTGCAGTTTTGCTGTTCGCTATGGCACAAAGATGGTTTTGTGCTCAATTTTTAAGAAACAGTATAAGGAATCCAAAGACAACCCGGGTATAATTTTACATGTCCGGGTTCCAAAAATATTTCCAAAAGAGTAAAGTCCCTTCAGGTTAAGGATAGGCGTGAGTTTAGCATGGGGGTAAATGGGTGTAACAGACTTTTGTCAACGCTGATTTCCTTGGTTTTTTTCCAACTTTGACATTTTCGTTTCTCGTTGAAAGAAGGGCACTTAAAAACGAAGTCTAAGTCACCCTCTTTCAATTGAGACCAAATTTACAGACCTTGTGGTTGTTCGGCTACGAATCGTCAAAGCTGGAAAGTTCCAATGTAACAATCAGTTGGCAACCAGGTGTATATAGGTATACAATTAAATAAGCATAAAAAAATAATTAAAATAGTACGAAATGTGTAATTTAAACCTAGAAGTCCAACTCGGTAATTGAATGTAACGAGAACGACTTCTTCATCCATGAAAAAATCCGGGCGATGTCGGTCCGAGCCACCCTGCATGAAGGCTCCGCCATGGATGTAAATGATGACTGGGAGAAGTGGGAGGGGCTTTCCTTTCTGTCTCTTGGTCTTGTTTAAAATCAAAATGTTGTATATTTAAAAAAATTAAATACATTTTAAAATTGAAAAAAAAAGCATTTTGTTGTGCTTAATTTGAAAAGATTTGAAAATATGTACCATTATAATAAATATAATGTCATAAATTTTTCTCGCTATTCTTTGTGCGAAACTATACCAAATGAAAAGAGATCTTAATGAGATTTTGTGAGGACATTAAATTAATTTAATTAATGTGGGCGAGCTTACCATGGGGGCATGGACGTTGAGGTAAAGGCAATTCTCGGAGCCACTCATAGTCGTCATGATATAACTCATCTGGGCACAGGAAGGACCGTATTCACTCGCATCCCAAATCCCCTCCCACGCCTCCACCGGTTCGGGATTCTTTTCCAGAAAAAAAAATAAAAAAATAATTAAATAAAAAAAATCCAAGATTATGTAAAAGGAGAAAATTTTTCTTTTAAATGGACATGACCTAACGCCAGGGACACAAATCGGACCAAATCTAATACCCACGAGCAT
This sequence comes from Disparrhopalites patrizii, assembly GCA_034698585.1. NCBI lineage: Eukaryota > Metazoa > Arthropoda > Collembola > Symphypleona > Sminthuridae > Disparrhopalites > Disparrhopalites patrizii. The sequence goes on from JAQGBT010001229.1 coordinate 13,991, forward strand.
AACTGATAGCAATAAGACAAATATTGTTACTGAAAATGGATTTTTGAGCAGTTCAAAATGAATGAAATTAACCCACAGCGAATCGCAGCTGACCCTCTGGGGGCATGCCATAAGGGATGCCGAGCCACTCGTAGAAATCCCGGCCATCCCTTGACTGGGAAATGACCCCCACCACAAGCCCCGCCTTGGACCTCACCGTCTTCCCTCTCTCCTTCGGAGCCGTGTAGTACAAGTAGGCAAGCACTACCACGATGATGATGAAGAACTTTTTTTTCTTACTCATTTTTAAACTAAATGGCAAATGCCGCACAAAAATTGGGGTCTTTTTTATGAGTTTAAATTATATTTCAAGGAAAAGCACTTTATTCATAATATGGTTGGTCCTTTTTTTCCAAATTTAACCTCATCAGGATCTGAAAAGCAGGGGAAATGAATTTCAATTAAATTCGAGGACAATTTAAAAAGCGTATGTATATTTAGATTAATTCGGAAGGACAATTTTTTGTAGTGCCGAGAAAGAAAAACCTGACTGGCTTTGCCATTTTTCAACCAAAATAAAACTGCCGCCAGCTCCTTTTATAACAGCCCTCTTAATTGTCTTAATACGACAGAATTTTGCTACATGAGCAGAAGCAAAGACTTCAATACTACATGCATGTAGTTTGACTTATGCTGTTATATCGAGATCGCGAGCAGAGATGGGCAAAATACTTTAGTTCCAAATACAGTCGGAGGCTTTAATTACAAAATATCAATTACATTCGGCTGCTCCCCAAATATTTAATTACAAATTATGTATAAAATACATTTGTATTTTTGTGTAGAATCCAAAATACAAATTAAACATGCTTCAATATTCAGGAGCTAGAAATGTATTTAAAAATACGTATTTTAAATACAAAATACAAATGAATGCATTTAAAATTACGTGTTTTTATGCGCTCAATTATATTTTAGAGCATAATCAAGAAATTACTAATTATACTCTGCCTTGGTGCACTTCTAAATTACAAATTACAGCAAAAAACTTCAAAAAATGTCCATGCTTTTAAATGCAAATAGCAAAAGAAAATACGTATAGAAAATTATGTGTATTTAAATACGAATTGCAAAACATAAAATATGTGTATTTGAAAATACAAATACAAAATGTATTTTAAATACGTATTCCAAGTAGATGTTTTTTAAATATGGTGTATTTTGACCATCTTTGATGGATAGTTAACAAGTCAACCATACTACCGTTCCGTAATAATAAAAAAATACGACAAGATAAATTTTTTAAAGGCAACTTTAAATTAAACTCTAAACTTTTAAATTACCTTTGAACGTTTTAACCTTTTAACTCAATATTTTAATTTATTTAATACAAAGAGGCGATACGATAGAGGATGAAGCATGGACATGGACATGGACGTCTCTACAAAAAAAATTCTATTGTCATACTACGCTCATGCTGTATCTTCCAAAACAGTCTAGTTCAGACGTGATGTCCTCGTCCTCAATCTTCCTCAAAAGACACATTGAAATTAGTATAAGACCTTTCGACTGTTGGACTAATCAATGAAGGAAAGAAATGACATATAATCAGGACTTTTCCACCGTCATTTGATGGCATGTACAGTCGACTCTCACTATAACAGCACCCTATCTGAGCAAGAAATTGTGCTGCCATAGTGAGATGCTGTTATAGAAAACTTAGTAAAAAAAATTATAATATTGATTAATTAACAGCAATTTAAGATATATTGTTGATAATTTAATCGATGATTTCAATATTTACGCACTTTTCCTAAAATGAAGAATTTTTGTTGAAAAAAGTATAAAATTGCGATATTTTATAGTTGAAGTGCTGTTATAGAGAAAACGTTAATTTTAAAGGGGTATTTGATCTTATTTGAATGCTGTTATAGAAAGAAAATGCTGTTATAGTGAGAGAAATGTGGTCTAGGGAAGGGAAAACCCTGCTGTTATAGGCAAAGCGCTGTTATAGCAAGTGCTTTTATAGAAGGAGCCGTTTACTTGACAAAGCTCTCGGGGGATCCCAGACTGCTGTTATAGTGAGAGTGCTTTTATAGAGAGGACTGTTATAGTGAGAGTCGACTGTAGCTATTATTACATTAATTATTGTATACTTCTAAGAAATAACGTTCTCTGCCATGCCAACAGCTGATGTGACATGGAACGGGGAACTAAATATTCCGTAATTCGGGCATTATCTACAAAAATAATTTTCGTGTTGAAACTCACCTGTTACATAGTTGATTGTATAGTTAGAAATAAAATGTGGACGTAATCCAATTCAACATTTCAAATCCAATTCTATAATTCAAAATCCAAATCAAGTACAAGAATGAGGGCGCAAAAGGAGAATTCTAAGCAGTTCGTTTTTCAAATTAAAAACTGGGAACTATTATAAAGCTAAACTATTAAAGCTATTATTAAAGCTACAGGCCAGGACAATCGGCCTGAAAAAACGGGACAAAATGGATTAAATTATAAAAGCAAAATATTTTTTCACATGCTCTCGCTGCTCCCGTTTACACATGTCACTCCTGCGTGGGACTGACCGAATAACTGCATTATCTTGAACACAAAGTTGTATCTGCCATTGACACGGAATGATAGCCATCTGACAGAGGGACATGTGAGGAGCAGGTGAGTTCTGTGAACGATGAAGAGTGGAGCGTGAAGGGACACGGGAAAATATTCAGCATTGAGTATCGATTAAAAATCCATACAGTCCGTAGATATAATTTATTTAAAGCTCCCATCGATTTCTCCCGAGTCCTCCCTGTCCTATAGAAAAAAGTTCTTTATTTCCAATCAATTGACGGACTGCAAGGAGTTGCTTTTACGGAGCCAAATTGCCACAAATACTTTGTGGGACATTGTCCTTCCCGACAAGTAGTAAATAAACAGGGAGACATTTCTTGAAATGAAAAAGCTTACAACAGGTTTACCTCATACACATACGTATACTTTATGTATGATTACACTTGTAAATACTACAAAATTAATATTTTTTACTTATTCTGTTCAATTATTCTCCGGATGTTTTTTTTTAAGTAAACAATAAATGAAAACTACACTTTTGAACGGTGGGACACTACTGCTAATTGTTGGAATCCCCTTTCTTTGTCATTATTAGGGACAGAGAAATTATATTACATGTTTTCGAAAAATGCTTGATTGCTCGAACAACTATGACTTTTATTGTTGCAAAAGCAAAATGCACGATTAATATTTTAAGGATCATGGACAGTCGTAAGACACAAATTTATTTTTGATTGTAGACTTTATTTTTTTTATTTCATGCGTAACTTGAATAACTACGTAATTTCAAATTTCATACAGCGTGAATTAGCAATTTCGAAGTTTTAAAAATAACAAAAGTAAACAAACCTATTGTTTTCCACATCTTCCGTATTAAATATTTTTTCCGAAATATTTAATTTTTTGCATTTCCATATTCAAAATAGTTTTTTTTTCTCTAAATTTGAAGTCGAATTTTTGAGTCACTAAAAGCATCAATTTTAAATAATAAAAAAACATAATTTATAGCTGTCGCTGATTATAATGGGCATGTACATACATACCTAAAAAATAGTTTGCATTACAAGGGTAACAGACTGGGAAAAGTGTTTAAAGATTTCCAGTTCATATTTGGCAAATTTCGGAAAGCGAATTTCATCAAAATCAGCAGCAATGCTTTCCTATACATATACCTGAAAAATCAGTTTTTTCACGTATTTTTCATAGTTCCTTTCAGTCTCTAAATCCATATTTAGAAAGTTTGAAGATATTTATTATACTTTTTTTTAGGAATAATATGAACCTATACGACCATTTTCTCTAGTTCAGTCCTGGAAGGTGATGGAGTACATTTTTTACTATTGTTATTTAAGTATGATTTTGCTGATGTATCTGCTCTGCTTGAGAAGAGCGTCAAGGTCATTTCGATGCTTCCATTTACGTATACAGATGTAAACATATGCATCTAAATACATATTACGCTTTCTTTCATAATTCATGAATCATGACATGTATTGCTCTCCTCCTTGCAGGAATGATTGAGAAAAAAAAACATGCATTACAAATTACAACACATATAAAAATGTAAGGACTATGTATATACAGTGGACTCTCTCTATAACAACTCTCCTTATAAAATTTTTTTCTCTATAGCAACTTTATTTTTTTGCCCTTTTTATATGTATTGTACATATTAAATGTTCTATATAACAACTTTTTCTTATAACAACCATTTTTGACCTTCCCTTCAGGGTTGTTATAGCGAGAGTCCACTGTATGAGCATTTTTAAAATAGATGTGGAACAATGTTCTATACATGGGAATCAACCCCCATCCAATGGTTCTCCAAGCTTGAATTTGCTAAATCACCAAAAGCAAAAGATAACAAGAGGGACCAAGCGATAAAATTGTGAGCATAAGTGTTGTATGTGTGATTTTGTGCACGAAGGAGAGATTTAACTTTGTTTTGTGCATGTACAGCCACATTCTATATGAAAGCCTTTTGCTCCATTAAATGTCCCATGACATTCTGTCAAATGCTCACGTAGGAGGCACACGAGATCCAGCATCCCCGGAGATTTTTTGAGGGATTTCAGGATGAAAAAGTACGTTTTAATTTCCTGTGTTGTCCTGGGATTATCCTGGTACTGGACAAGAGGTGGAATCCAGCTGGGAAAAGTGGCCCAAACGGAGAACGGCCGGGTTCAAGGGGTTATTTTGCGGTCTAGGGCCAATCAAGAGTTCTACGCCTGGCATCATATCCCTTTTGCCCAGCCGCCTGTGGGTGAATTGAGATTTGCGGTAAACACGGACAATTATATTGGGTTCCATATTTTTCCCGCATTTTTCATGGTTTTGATGGCGCAAAAATATTTGTTGTAATTTTGTTTTTAAGGACCCGAAACCTCCGAAGAATTGGGCGGGTGTCCGGGATGGGACGAAGCAAGGGCCGGGATGTGCCCAGGTCAATCTACCCATTTTGGGTGGGGGCGTTCTGGGGGAGGAGGACTGTCTCCATGTGAATGTTTTTGTGCCAAAAAAGGTATGTATTGGCAATATCTCTAATGAGGTACTGTACATTATTTACATAGAAATTAGAAAATTCCAGTTTTATAAGCAGTGATATGTTATTACTAGTTACTTGCTTTTCCAGTAAGGATGAAAATACTAAATTACTCTAAAAATTTGCGTAAATAAATAAATCCTTCAGTTAACTTCCATTATCTTTTTCTGAAATTATAATTGAATGTGTTAATTAGTTTCCGGTTTTTTCGAATTAATACATAGTTTGTTTTAATTACTAATTATAATATTGCATACGAGTATCAATTGCAATTATTAATTACAATTTATCTCAATTTACCAGCAAAGATAATACACCAATAGGTTATATAATAACTTGTAAAGCCAACAATTTGCAAACTTGTTCGGCAAAGAATATTATATGTATGTACATATATTATAGAATATTAGTAACACAGCTATAGCTATTAGCTATATGGCGAATATTTTCAGATCTGAAATATTAATCACATTTTAAAAAAAAATTATTCCTTTATTCGAATGAAATTGTGTAATTAAAAAGCTGGTGGATGTAATAATTGTAATTTCTAATTACCTTGTTAAAATTAAGCATTAATAATTGCAGGAATTTAACTAGTAATTAGTAATTAAAATTGTAATTATTAATTAAATAATTAATTACTGCAAATCTCTGTTTATAAGCTTCTAATTTTGCCTCAATTCCTTCCGCAGTTTTTTGACCTCAAAGATCAGGTCCAGACTCGCTATCCCGTTTTAGTCTACATTCATGGCGGAGCGTATTTAATGGGAACTTCGGACATGCTCGGGCCAGACTTTGTCATTGACGAAGATGTTATCGTTGTCACGGTGGGCTATCGTCTTCATATTTTGGGTACGAATATAGATTTACTCTATCATGGATCATGGTCGCTAATAATTCCAGTATTTTACAAAAAAAGACAGATCCAAAAGGGAAATGACTGCGTAGAAGTCGTAACCAGATTACATTTGGATGTTTCTATTTTAATTGTACCCTGTATTGCGCATGTGTATAGGATTCCTTACGACCGGCGACAAGGTCGTAAGGGGCAACCAGGGACTCAGGGACCAGACGATGGCGCTCAAGTGGATCCAGAAGAATATCCAGAATTTCGGCGGCGACCCGAACAAAGTGACCCTTTTCGGATCGTCTGCAGGGTAAATTCTTCCTGACGTATTTCTGCCATTCTTGGACTACATTTTTGTCATATTTGGAAGATAATGCATGTAATCGCCATATGTTCTGGACGCAGCGCCGCCGCTGTGCATCAGCAGATGCTGTCTCCGCTGAGCAAGGGGCTGTTCCAGAAGGCATTTTCTCAGAGTGGGGCCGCTTCCAATGCCTGGGGCATGATAACTCTGGAAAGGTCCTTGGAGAAGACGAGGGAGGTGGCGGATCATTTCAAATGTCCTTCTCAGGACAGTGAAAAGCTGGTGCAATGTTTGAGGAAGATCAAGATCGAAGATTTGATGGAGAATGAGAAAGACCTTTGGGTAATTTCTTTTAAAATACATATTTTCAATAATTCTGGCGTATGTGCTGTAAAAATTTACGAAGAAATTAATTTTAATGAGGAGAAATCTAAACCAGAATTTATTTTTACGGATTTACTCCTCCGGACAAAATTTTTTTCCGGACAAAAAGAGCAGAGAAATTAAAATTATAGCGTCTCTTAGAAATTTTCCGGGCTTGCGGGGTAAAACTTTACAAATCTTGGCCAATTTATCCCTTCAATAATTTGTTCATGCACTCTTCACAAGAAATTGAAATATTGAAATTGTTCATAACAGCCGATTATGCTCACAAAAGCCAATTACAAAATTTAGCACCATCGGATTTCATCCGCAGTAAATGGAAGAATCAGAATTCGTCCATATTATTTTATTTGCAAACAAGTTTTTTTGACCTGAGAGTATTTTTATTAGTTTTATTTTGTTCATTAATCCATACAATAAATGATGTCGTAGGGATAAATTTATTATTTGTAACAGACTCATCATTTCTTGATGCATCCACAAAGAGACGGGGATGGATTTTTGCCGATCGTCGAGGCCGTGAATGACTCGGAGACATTCCTGCCAGATCATCCATTAAAAATCGTGGCTGCTGGCAAGGCGCACCCAGTTCCTTGGATGGTTGGAGTGGCAACGCATGAAGGGCTAGGGGTTTATCGGGGTATTTTTACGATTAGAGACATCTGCGTATATAGATTAATAATGGCAAACCTTGTAAACATAAACATAAAAGGACATTAAGCTCGTAAAATCCAATTCTCCAGCGAAAAAACTCATGTCGGAATTTTTCGGCCAAACTTCGTCAGAAGATAGGCCCTCGAGTAGGAAATTATAATGTTTTTATTCCGTCATTCTGTGACCACCTCAAGGGACACCGCAGCATTTTGCATTTTTTCGCCGTTTTGGCTGGGTCACAGCCGATAAACATTGGGATTTTTATGAAATTCGGCGAAGGCACTTAAAACAGAATGATCCAGACCCATGTTTTATTTATCCGAATATTCGTCTCCGTTCGCCGGGAACTCGCCAAAAACCGTGCTTTTTTCGCCTTGTAGGCTGGCTTTTGACCATTAATAGTTGGTTGTTCATTCACGAAACTTGGTGAGAACATGCTAAATTAAATTGTTTAGATAAGTACACTTTTTTTTATTTTCTCAATTTTCGCCTTCGTTCGCCAAAAACTGACCAAATATTGCGTGTTAACAACCAAAAAATACAGTTCCTGGCTAACCAAGGCCAAAATTGAGAAAAAAAATTGAGAAAACAATTGGATCCAGAAAATTTAATTTAGAAGTTCCCGCCAAGTTCATGAAAACACAATTACTACCGACTAAACGCCAGTGTAAACGACGAAAAAAACGTTTATCGGCGATTTCCCGGCGAACGGAGGTGAATATCCAGATAAAAAAAATGGATCTACATCATTCCGTTTTACGTGCGCTCGCCGAATTTCATCAAAAACCCATGACTATCGGCTGTGCCCCAGCCGAAACGGCGTAAATCTGCAAAATGGTGCGGTGTCCCTTGAGGTGGTCACATAATGACGGAATAAAAACATTATGATTTCCCACGCTAGGGGCTATCGCTATCATCTGACGAAGTTTGGCCAAAAAATTCTGACAGGAGTTTTTTCGCTAAAAAATTGGAATACATGCACCTACATACTACCATTTGTCCAGAGTTTAAAGTAATGGATCCCAAGGCCATGGACAATTACGCCGCGTCCCCGGAAGCCAGAATCCAGCAGCTTTTCCAGATCCCGGCCAAGTCTGACAAAGCCAAGAAAATCTGGGATTTTTATTTCCCGCCCTCCCAAAGAAACTCCATGGGCTTTGACGAGAAATTGTGTACTTACATTGACATGTGCGGTGACGGTTTCTTCAACTTTGACCTCCGCGAGGCCGTGAACTACCAACGACAATTCTCACCCGTGTACTATTACGTACATAACAAAACGGACAATGAGAATTGGTTCATGCGATCCCTCGTCATGGAGCTGGACGAGGGGAAACTATTTTACTTCCAGGTGGCCAAGGCCCTCCTCAAATCTTTATTGTACGACTACTTCCTGGAAATTCCGCCTCCATCCATTGGTCAGTATCTAGTACCTTTTGAAATTATGGATTCCCAATTCTCAACTGTCAACTGCGCCGTCTTTTAAAAGGCGCATTTTTTTCTTTGACCTACCGCTGTATACATTCATTGGCGCAGGTGTACAGCACGGTGCTGATGGGATCTTCTACGGCCCTCTCATGGGCATGAACTTCTACAAGCCTGGAAGGAAAAACTATGAATACTCCCGGGATTTAGTGCGCATGCTAGCGGGATTTATGCGGGATGAGTGAGTCCTTTTTTTCCTCTAAAGAAAATTAATTTGCTTCAAATTTCCTGACATGTTATTCTTTTTATGTCCAGTACAAAAATGGCATTCCGGGGAGAACGTTTTCTGCCCACGCCCAGTAAGGGCCCTATCAGGACCTTCGAATTCCGAAACGAGTACGCCGCGATGACGGATGAGCCCTTTGCCGCCCGAATGAAATTTTTACACGCCCTGGGCATTCGACAGACTTCTTAAAATGTCCCATATAATTGTTTAGCACTTTAGACTTGACTCAGGGCATAACAATTCCCCCGTAAATCTGCAATTTTTCCTCGTTGGGAATTCAAATCATAATATCACGCAAACAAATTTTATTTTTACAAGAAGATTCAAGATTTATATAATAGAAGATTTTTTTAAAAAGAATATTGAAGAGGAAAATGTGTTTCCAGCTGAATCCAAAAAATTAATTCATGCTCTGTCCAAACTTGGTTTAAACGCTATTTTAGTACTGCGATTATTTTTATTTCTTTTAAATCTTTCCTTAAACCCAGCTATTTTACAGTAAAATCATATTATAATGTAAATGTGTATAATAATATGGAATAATTTAATCGGGTTCATCGTACTTATTTCCAAGTGTAAATAGATCATTTTTAGTTTTACTCTGGGACACTCAAATACAGATGAATATAAAATACATTCGAGTTTGAAAGGACGGCTTTGAAGCGTCTTTGATGATTTCTTGCTGTTGCACGGAAGATTTTTCCGAGGTTTTGGTGCACTAAACAAAATACTTGGGACGGATGTGACTTTTCGAACTGCTGAATACTTATACTAAATAATGTTGAAGTAAATTATTGTTTTAAATATAAAACCCTCTCACCAATGCAGATTATTTCACGAAGAGTAAGTACTTTCTTTCTTATATTTTTCCGGATTTTTTTTAGTAGTTTTTGTACCTCTATACACAGCATCTAACATGGTACCGCCATTTTGAGCGTATTATGCTGCGGTTATCAAATACAAGTGTACAGTTATTCGTAAATCCTGAAACTTCGAACGATTTTTGAATTCATAAAAGTACAGCCATACACCAATGCCTGTCATCAATATACTTATCATGTTACCATTCTGCACATAATCGTTATTGCATCACACAGGTTGCAAAAACACATACATTTCAAAAAATACTGCGTATAAATACTTTTATAAATCTATGGTAAATCCTCAAATATTCTGTAATTACGCATTAATAATCCACCTTTTTAAAAAGCGTTTTCAAATTCCTTGTCTTTTGTTTTTTACATGATTGGTCTGTATATGTCTTGGGCATAAACACAGAGAAGCAAAATCGCATCTCATGGATAACACGAACCAAAAATAATTCAGTAAGTATCTATTTACAGATGGAAATTATAAATAATGTTGAATATTTGTACACTTACATATGTAAAATAAAAATACTAAATAACTAAATACACCTAATATATGTATAGCTATTATGTTTTATGGTAATGCTACAAAATTCTTTTTGAAAAATTCGTTGTTTATACATATGATTAACATTTGACCAACTCCTTTGTTGGCTCGCCCACCGCCCACAAAGGCGGCCAACAAATCTCAAAGTGAACGAAAATAAATTGTACAATGATAAATACATAAGTAATAAATAAGTATACACATGCCTATGTATATACATACACAATTAATAAGTAATAATAAAACTAGAACCTCTAAAAACATATATTTACATGGTTGTACGGGGGATAGTAATTTTGAAATCACTAGCTACCGCAGGTATAGTACAAAGTACAATGCAAACGGCGTAAAAAGTACAATTTATACACACTAAAAACTATTCTCAAAGGACGTATGTACCACAATTTCGTCATTTTGTTTTTGCTAAGCACTATAGCACCTTTGAATCAGAGTGGTACAAAAACCTTTTCAGAACAATTTCCCGCAATAACGTGTAAATTCCAAAAGGATTTTTGTAAAATTCTGAGTAAAACCATTCTGACTACAGAAAACTAATAGTTCCGGAGCTGCCGACCTCCGACCTGCCTGTCTTCATTAATACAGAAAAATGCAAATAATTCATTAATTAAAAACAATCTACATATAATGAGATTTCAAATTGAATGACACAGAACTCTATCATAGGAAACCGGCAACTACTTTTTGAGGATCTGGACTTTTACGGGTAGGTACTTACTAAAAGAAAACTACAAACATGTCTTCACAGAGTACTCCAAATAAAACATTCACTAAAACAACTTTAAAAACCTACTCTGTAAAATGGAGGGGACCATCATCGCAAAGAGTACAATACACCAAAGAGTGACTGCGAGATAACAGACATGAAAATACACATAATATAAGTATACATTATGGAATGGTCATATTACAAATTCCATGGATCTAACAACATCAGTTAGTAGAATATTATAGTAATTTTTTCTTCATTATTAAATTTTTGCATAATAATAGTTCTTTTGCACTACACCTTATGATTATAACCCTATACACTTAAATGCGAGTCGGGAGAATCATTTAAATAGGTACGTGCACAGGACCTTAAAAACAGGGAAATGGAAAACTAATACAGAACAAAACTCATAAACCACGATCACACATGTATTTCCTTCACAATCCATTCCTGCTCATCGCCAGTAACATACCCGAACAAATGCAAATTTTACATGCATAATAATAATGCAAATATTACGCATGAAACACTAAATAAACAACTTCAACATCCCTTAACTTAATAACAAAACACACGATACGATGCGAGAAAATATCACAACCAGGAATGCAAAAGCATTGCGGAACTCATTCGTTGAAGTTGTATGCTGATTCGTACATAAAGGTATGCAGGAAAATTCTTATTATACCTACACCGACATACCCTACATGGATCACCACCAACAAATCAGGTTGAAAATAAATATTAAATATTTATTAATAAAAAACACTACTCAATAATAATTTAGTGTTGATTACTCAAGTACATGATCCTTCCGGATCATCTCTCTTTGAGATTGCGGTTATTACAGGTTAAAATAGTATTGGTAAATCATAAATAATACAGGCTCAAGGCTCATACAATGCTTGTACACCCAAATATGTAGATATTCAATATATATATATATAAATATATATACATATGCACAGATAAGACTAAAACCTTGCAGTCGAGAGTGTTTACAGAGTACATCCCCTCGATAAAATTCTCGTTGATACACACTTGATTCTGGATTGGTTGCAAGTTGCAATAAATAACTAAATTCTGGCATACCATATTTCAAATTAATACAAACATTTAAACACATTAAAAACAATGAACAAGATCACAATAATTTTGCTACAGGTAGAGGGGAATGTGAAGTACTACGTAAACCATTGATGTTTACTATGAAGTTTGGCTTGATAAATTAATAGGCTCTACTACACTACAGACGCATGCACGCATGTAATCCCATTAAATAATAAATAATAATGCTTAATACATACTCATGCTAAAAATACAATCAGTTAGTTTGCAATCGACAAATATATGTATAATACGTAATGTATACTTAATACAAAAAAATACCATTATAATTACATGATACATATTCCATGGCAAGAAACATTCTTTGGGAAAAACAAAATTTTTATATTAGCTATGCTATATGTCTCCCTCTCTCGGCATTGAAGGAAGGGGGAATTCATCAGTCTACCATCATTACGCTTTTTTATTATTACATGGTTCACATGCGCACAATCCATGTAAAAACAATAGTAATCGAAAAATAGAATTTTACTAGTCAGAGTCAGCGAATGAGCTCGAAAACGCTAATTATTCTGTCACTAATCATCAATTCGCTTTGAGAACGGTAGTAATAAAGATAAAAAACAATAAGTTAATCAACTGTTAAAGCTTACTATTTCAAAAATGATATATCCGTTCCGTACTCTGTTGTAGTATGTATATTATGAGGTAAAATGCACAAAACAATATCTTATCATTAACAATCTCGTCACTCGTAACTGACCCATAAAGTTTTGTAAATGTTTTTGGTAATAAGTAATCAAGCAATTATTCTTAATTTAATGCACACGAGTTCTTCAACGTAGCAACATCAAACAACAACGTCAAACATAAGAAACTCGGGCGCAGTTACACGCGCAACATTATTTATGTATATATAATATAGTAAAATTTATAAGAACGACATAGAAATTATTACTCTTATTGTTAGTGTCAAAAACTCCTGCTAAACTACTTCCACTAACGAATAGGATTTCATGATAGATTCTTCCTTATCGTCATCACAATATCATCATATGAGATTGAATATTCACAGCATAGATATGCACATGAAGTTACTTACATTGTGGAATGTATGGACGCAATGGAAATGTTTGCTTATTCGTATCATACAAAGGGACGGAGATTACTATATACACAATTACTTCTTGCTTCAGTGCGTTATTTTTCATGTTGGAAAAATATATACACCTTATCCCTACCATAATTTAACCTAGAAGTGCAATCACTAAACGTATCCTGATTTCGAATTCTTCTACCTTTTACAAGTATAGGATGGTTTCGTCTTCCCTGACCAGGTGCGAAGTGGTGGATGGATTCGAATTTACTGTTACTGTGGACATTGGGACAGGACTACTGCCTGAACGCCTGTGAACAATGGGTACACTTGTCCTGTTGATGTTGGGTGGATAATTATAATTGGCACCCCCACCACCATCCCTACTGTCCATGTACCCATTATTACTCACTTTCCATGAATCCAAAAGTCCAGAAGGATTTTCATGGTAATAATAACTGTTCATTCTATCCTGTGTGGACGGATTGGTGTAGCTCACGGTGGGGTCACCCCCTGCGAATCCACCAGTTGTACTGTGACTATGGTGTAATGATACTTGGCTAGCACTAGAACCATTGTTGCGAACGGGATGGTTGCCACTGCTACTGCTGTTGGTATTCGCCAATAACTGTGGATCAATACTCTGACTATGACTTATGCTGGACGTGGACCTACTTCCAACCCCTCTCGGGAGACTTGATGTCTTCTCACTCAACCGATATGGGAGCAATTGTTGCATGGGTTGTTGCTGGGCAACACCACGAGACGATATCCGAGAAGAAGGCCCTTTCCCTTGGCTCGACCGAATCGCCTGCTGAATAGCTGCTTGCTGATTTGCTGCAGAAGACGCGTAATCCACACCAAACTGGCCAGCATTGGACCGGCTGGTGGGAGGTGGGGGTGGTTTGTTAGCTGCTGAAGATGTTGAGCCTGAGAGGCTTGATCTTGGTAATGGCTTTGGAGCTTCCATCCCTTGTGTGGGAGACGTATTGACTGCAGGAGTTTTCACAGCTGAGCTGTGAGCAAGAAAATGCGGTATTTGCTGCTTTGGGAGCTTATTGACACTGCCCCCACTAGAAACTTGGGCGGGCGCTGCAGAGATATGTGACTGAGAAATCGTTCTTCGCGGTGGAGCTGCTACAGATACATTTTTGTCTGTACTCGTGCTCACAGGCGCAGGTGACAGTGCATCCAGATTCGGACGAATACCCTGTCTCTGCAACGCTTCCAGTTTTCTGTGAAATTATTATTCAACCACACGGCATGCATTATTATTATAATTTATTAGTATTTCCCTAAAGCCCAGCCTCTTTCGAGTTTTCATGAAAGTAAAATCTGATCTCTTTAGGAACTAAAAAGGAAACTATCAAAGTTATAATCACACAGTTACCTGTACAATTGCTCCCGCTGCTCGCTTATGTCTTTTTCTTCATTTTGGAGTTGACCTTCTTTGGCTTTTAATTCACTTAATTGCCTCTCTAGTTCTTCCTTCTGCGTCGTGAATTCTCGCTGCCACTCAGCCTTCTCTGTTTCCAAGCGTTGCTGGGCTTCTCTTAAATCTTCCATGCGCCTGTGTAGCTGATGTTGACTTTGATTCGTTGGAGGAATTAGCTGAGGAATCATCTGCTGGAACATCTCTCCACATAACTCTGACATTTGAATCACCATCTGAATGGGAAACCATTTTTATTTTACTTTTGCAAATAACAAATTTCCCTCAAATGCAGCTCCAGCGGTTGAATCCACTTGAGAACTGTCTGCCAGGAGGCAGTGCTAGTGAAGAACAAATATGTATAGACACTTACTTGGAAAAGAACTTTATGGTTAACGTTGTGCAGTCCAAAATCTCCAACTGAACGTTGTTGACTATCAAAGCCGCCAAATGTGTCGGCTCGACGAGGTAGACCCATGAGCATTCCCGAGGCGTGCTCCGCAGCACAACTAGCACTTCGATTTACCCCATTTGGACCATTTTCATCCATCTTGCTTAACATTCGTTGTATTTCCTGTTGTTGCGCAAATTACAATTTATCATGTATCATTTCTTTTTAAACAACAGACACCCTACCTATTCCCATAATCAAGTATACATACATTTAGAAACCAATGACACTTACATTAGAAGCGTGCGATACAGCAGACAATACTTCGTTCTTTCCATCAAAGTGGTACGACGCCCATAAATGTGGCTTTTCTCCCCTAAGACTTTCAACACACTTGGTCCTTGCACGCAGTAGACCCATAATTTGCTTGTCTTGTTCCAGCAATTCTTCTACAAATCAAAACAGTTTATCAAAAAACTTAGGCATTTTCTACTATGGTTAAATTAAGTGGAAGTCTAGTATTAATCCAGAAACATGAAATACAAATACGTAGAATACGTGAAAACAATCATACCTAAAGCTCGAGCCGTCTTAACATCTACATACTCGACATTAGTATCAGCCACTAAATCTTCGTCCCCTTCAGACATGATGATTTCCCCTTCTTCTTGCCACTTTTTACTGGCATCTGTAATCACCTCCACCCACTTGTCCCTCTGAGGTGGATTAAGAACATGCAGCTCAATCATCTCCGGTTTTCCTTTGCTCGCCAACGAATTCCATACCAGAAATAACGAATTACTTTGACTAGCGTTTTCGCGGAGTATCAGGTTATTCAGTGTCACAATTCCCGGCTATTTCGGTAAAAAAAATTGAGAACTCACTAATAGCATAAATATACGTTACACCCATACACAAAGCAATTTTACACTGAAAGGTACAAAGTTCGCACTTAAATTTGCACTGTACTTACTACTTACATAATCAATAATTCTTACCAAAACTGGAGCGGAAACAAACTGGTAGCGTCCACCTAGTTCTTGAACAAATACCAATGAATCCGTCAGTACAAGAACATTGCACACAATCCTTCCAGATCCGGGGCTGCTGTTACTTCCGTGACCTGGTGTATTAGCCCCAACCTTGATTGCGGAAGCAACCCCATTGAAAAGGAGCCGGCGACTTGGGACGCTCGTGAGGAAATCTTTCCGAACTAGAAGCTGACCAACTGGTACCTGCGACTTGTGATCCAGTTTTTGACAGAATTCTATCAGCCCTTCACGTTCCGCTACGCGCTCGTTTACTTTTTCATTTAAATCTCGAGATAACTTTAAAATCCTTGTAATCCGTTGCTTTTCTCCTTCGCATGTTGTGGTTTTGTACAACGGTTCAAACAAAAGTGGATACTTGGTTATACGTTGAGCCACTAGGAGAAGGCACTCTGGTACATTCTTCCTTGCCAGCAAAGGCTACATGAAAATACACATAAAAATAGTTAATCTATACAGATTAACACATGAAGCATAGCAATCATATGCGTGAGGCATTTTAGAAGTGATTTTTCTTACCTCTCGACTCCAACCGTGAACTAATGCAGCAAACTTGGGTTCTTTTTGTAAGGCCTTGAATAATTCTAACGAATGTTTATGAGATGAACAGAGTAAACCGTACAACCGAACCATTTGTTTCCATTGATCACCCGAAAATTGCTCCATAATCAGATCAGCCAGTGTATCAACAGGTTGGTCAGCCTCGTGAAACTTTAGCTGCCTTTCCCGCAGTTTTTGTAGAAAAGAAAAATGAACCTGCAATTTTTTTTCACATCCATAAGTTAGTTATACCTCACTTGTACCAAAAAGTTCCGAGAAAATATCGTACAGCTAGGTACTACATGGTCAAACGTAAAGTTCATGTGTGCAAGATCCTTATCAAACAAATAAATTCATGTCAACTAACCTGGAGAAGCTCCGCAAGTCCAGGGAATAGAAGACGAGCTGGTCTCAGATATCCCGATTTTTTCATTCCCCCCACGAAAAGATGGTGCATTAAGGCCAAGGTCAAGCAATGATGTTTCTCCGTTAAAATTAATTCGTATCTGAAATGGCATTTTCAATTGAATTGTTATAGACTACAGACGATAGACTACGGTAAACTAACAGCATCTTATAAACTATACATACAATCTCAGAGTACTGTAACTGATAAACCGGTAATACGTACATATGCTCTTGACGCTTCACTTCCTTTTCACCCAACGATGCCACAACTTCTTTACCCATAAACATTGCCCAGCAATCCACATCCGGGTCCTGTAGCCCTAAGGCGGGGTTGGAGAGGGCGACATATCCCACACTTTCTTTTTGTAGCTCTTCTTCCTGACCAACCACTGGATGCCTGCCTACATCCATATTTAAATTACGGTAATGTTGTACGACCACCGGCGCCTGGGAATTTACGGAATTACTCTTCTTGTGTTTCCGCCGAAAAAAGCTACGTTTATTACTACTCTGATTTTGTGAAAACGAGAGTTGAATGGCGGGAGCCCGATGATATGGGGGAGCATGCAAAATATTCTTTGTCGGAAAGTTTGTTGAGTTCGAATTGCTGCCAAAGAATCTGCAGGACAGAAAAAAGAGGAAAATTGAAACAAGCGCTGTAAAAACACCGATAAATCATCGCATCGTTATCATATCAAATATAACCTAAATGAACACAGCACTACATATTCTTATATTATATTATATACGATGTCTTTACGAACTGTACGAGAATAACAGTTTTGTACTATTAGTACACCAATGGTAGCAAGGTATGTGTGCATATACGCACATAAAGGCATCACTTCTATTACCATATACCTTCTTATCAGTAAATAATTATTGTCAAAGCTTTATCTATTCACACAGCATTGCATGACTTATAAGAAAGAACTACCAACGAAGGCGAACGAACAACTGCATTTAGATTTAATATCGAACACAAAAAGCATGTATGCCTTTCAGCCTTGGTTCTCACTTCAGTCCGAAATCCTAATCTTCCAAAAAATGCATATATTTATACCTTTTATTACAGTTTTATTTGCTTATTCACACATTCGTCGTCCTCATTTTAAGCGCACTTGTGTGTACCATTATGGGTATTTTGAAGGGAATCAGGAATTCCAATACCTGAATGAAGTTACAGTTTTTGAAAAATACTAACAAACTATGTAGTGACTACAAATCCACCTGGATATCATTAGCAATAAAAATATCTGCTGGTTCGAAAATATAAAATAAGGTAATTGTAATTCACGAAAATTGGCAGTAAGGCTTACTTCTTTCATCTTTGCCTTCTGTACTAAAGCTACTATATAATATACTAAGGTTTAAGAAAGCATAGAAAACATATCCCCAATTAACCTATTTAATGCACGCTAAACCATGGACAACAGCGGATTCCAGCCGGTAACAATATATGTACATTCGTTATAATTGTCCGAAAAAAAGTGTCAAAACTGTCAAATTAGAAACAAAAGTAAATTCAAAGCACGAAATGAATGTCTCTTACATTTGAGGTACTGACGGACTGGAGATGGACTTGTGTAAGGCTCCGCCATAACTGGTAGACACCAAAAATCCCGACGTTTCACCACGATTATGGTAGTTCTTCGCACTTTCCTCCAATTTAACGATCAATTTGGCTACTTTGCCTTGTTGAGTAACGCCTTTGGCAATTCCATCCACAGCACTGTGACCACCCAGAAATTCTTCAGGTGATAGGTTGGTGAGACTGGAGCTGTTGAACAAGAAATCCATACATTCAAAAAATGAGGTACTGGTTTTGTGTTCATCAATTTCATTCATTTAAATCCCTTAATCCAGCAATGATTGATTCAGCCCCATCAGGTCAGCTCCGTGGAAGACTTTATATATCTTTATATATTCGTATAACAAAAAAAAAAAAAAATGAAGCTGTTTTAAAGCTGAAACAGTTTTAAATCAAGGTGGGCATTTTGTTGTCCGTCAGGCAGGACGTGAATGTGCGGCATAAGTATTAGGAGCTGATTCAAAACCCTGTTTCAAGTTCAGTTCAATTCAATTACATCGATGAACAGGTGTTTGCCCTGGATTCTGCGAAATTGAATCAGCTGAGAGTATGACTTTACACTGTTGGTACATCAGCTTCCCCAAGTACGTGGATTTACAGGAAAAAATGTTTTATCGTCAAACGCTAACCTGCGGCGGAAACTGAGAGGTATTTTGGTATTGGTACTGCTACTTTTCGTATTCACAATATGCTTAATATACAGGCCATCCACTGCATCCTCCTCCAGAGCATTATGATGATGATATCGAATTTGATGATGATTACAGTCTTGATCCGATGCCCCATTCAGTCTCTTGTTACCAGTCGGTGGTGGTTGGTCCCCCGAAGGTGAGGAATTCGGATTCAAAATGCTTAAATCCGGGCAAGAATTGGCAATGGTCATGATCTCAAACTGCGGCTCCAAAGTCTCCCCTTCATCCTGACCATCAAATCGAGGCAAAGTCTGACCCTTCCCCCCTTCATGTCTATGTCCTAACATCCTTTTCGGAGCAGCTCTACTATTATTTCTTTATGTGGGATCAGTACACTTCTTTTGGTCATTTGAAGGATGGAATTCCGTTACTTCTCCAAGAATTCTCCTTGCAAGTCATTTCCGAAGGTTTCTTCTTCGGTGTGGTAACACGACAAGAGACAAACTGACAATAGCATTGTCATCAAGACGTACACAGACACACACACAAATACAGAAAATGACGATGATCATGAGATAATAATGATGATAATAATGGAAATGACAAAACACCTGGTGCCGAATGCTAAAATTGGACCAAGTCAACAAGACAGGTCAAAGAAACAGTCACATCACGAGAAAATCACGATTTCATTCAAATCACTTTGGAGAGAGGATGATATGCAAATGAGACAAATTGTGGACCCTTAAAATCAAATGAGATGCAAAATAAATTAAAATACTGGGGACTGGGACTGGGGTTTTGGTAAATTAAATCATAAATAAAATGGGTCACTTTTGCACAATCAGTTTAAAATTTGGGATTTTCAAATTTCCCACACTTCTGGTCGCAAGTCGCAACATATGGGCTCAGGTTCGAGTAATAAACAACCTGACAGTGACAGTCTCAGTAGCGGGTAACCATTAATGTTATAAGGAAAAGTGTTGCATATTACGTATTACCTATTACGTCATCAATCTTTTCGAAATTTATTTTATTATTTATGACGTAATAATGAGCAAGGCATAAGGCGCGTTAGACAGATAGAGGCGCAACCAGCAAGTGCAAGAGTTATTCAGGCATTTCTGGAAAATAATAGATTTTTGTATGAGTGAACTAATTATAACATTGAGATTGAATACATAATACATTATATATCAGCGGTGTGCAACGTTCTGCTGCCAGTGGTCACAATTGCAAAATCGAAGTAGCCAAGGGTCACCCAAATTTTTTTCGCATTATTTTATGGTTTTATCATATT
>JAQGBT010001230.1:0-34604 GCA_034698585.1 Disparrhopalites patrizii
TGTGAGAGAGTGAGAGAGTGAGAGAGTGAGAGAGTGAGAGAGTGAGAGAGTGAGAGAGAGAGAGAGAGAAACAGGACGTATGGACTTGACCAAAATTACATGAGAGCAAACACATATGTGAACGGATATTACTTGGCTGGTCATCCCATAGAGAAGATACGGCCCCGCATTTGGAAGAGATCGGTGGGCAACTACTGTGACGTGAACCTGATCAGCATACGTGAAGACCGACACCGCCACTCGTATTTCACCCGAAGGAGGATAAATTGGGTAGACGCCTTTAAGAGGAAAACCGCCGACTACCAACGTTGAACTTGGTCCAGGTAAGTTACAAAATTGTAGGGAAGCCTGCAAAAAGAAAGACATATATACCTTTTCAAACATATACGATTTCAAATACACATTCGGACATAGATATTCAACGTGAGATAAAATTGTAGAACGCGAAGGAGGAACAACAAGAAAGTTGTCGTCGATGGAACGAGACATTGAAAGTGGAAGTAGCAACACATTTACAAAAAAAGGAGGAGGAAGATTGAGTATACGAGAGAGAAAGAGAAATAAGGATGAAAGGTCGTAGACAAAATAACAAGAGAAAAAGGTGAAAGAGTGAGAATGAACAAGCGAGAAAGTCAAATGGGAAGAATGATTCAAAAGAAAAAAACGAGAGAGAAAGTCGAAAGAGCGAGACAAGACAAGAAATTTACACAGCAGAAAAAAATCAAGAAAGTTGAAAGTGCAAGAACGAGCAAAGGAGAAAGTTGAAGAAGAAAGCAAAATAGAAAGTCAAAGAAGAAAGCAAAAGAGAAAGTCAAAGAAGAAAGAAAAGGAGAAAGTCAAAGAAGAAGGCAAAAGAGAAAGTCGATGAAGAAAGGAAAAGAGAAAGACAAACAAAAAAGTAAAAGAGAAAGTCGAAGAACAACCGAAAGTTGAAGATTAGCGAGGATTAGAGAAAGTTGAACGAGCTAGAACAAACAATAGAAAAAATCGATGAAAGAACAACGAGAAAGAAAGTCGGAGGAGAAAGATCGACAAAGAGACATAAAGCGAATAGCGGACGATAAAGTCAGCATTAAAAACAACAGAGATCGTTGTTTTGTTTAGTCATACTAAAAAGCCTCACAATTATCGGAAGGAAAACGCAAACGCTGAAACGAGTTAGAAGGTCCAAAAACTAACGAAAGAGAAATTTGAGCAGATGTCAAGAGGCGTACAAAAATGTACACCGAAAGCAGGAAAGAGAAAAATCGAAATTAGGAACAAACTACAAAGACAACGGCAGTAGAAAATACGGAGAGAGAAAGAGAGGATAAGACATAAAAAAGAGAAAGTATGAGGGAAAAGGGGAATTCATAAGAATAATAAGTAGAAAGAGCAATGGATAGAAAAAATGGCAAGAAACGGACTTTTATTTTCTTGAAATTTAGTACTAGAAGGGTAATGACAATGATAAGCCCCAGCAACCGACATGCTCTTTACCGAAAACGGGGGCGGAGGTGAAAAACGAGACATCTTCTACTCCCGGAATGTACAAGAATTATTGCCGTTGTTGTTATTGTGTCTAGGCTGGAAAAAATGGTATGCTTCTGGAACAATATCTCTGTCCTACCACCATGTAAATATAAAAGGTAAGTGTAAATAATTGACTGTCTAGGCTTTTATCACGCCGCCTCCTCTTCTCCTTGAAAAAAGCAAGAAATCCTGGATCATAAATTTTCTATTTGTGTCACAGTTAACTCCACCGGAAAAAGGCTTTTTGACTTTCCACGAATTCCCTGTAATCCCTACTCCGTCAAGACATCAAAACTTTACAATTGCACTCAATTCCCTGTTTCTACCAATATCAGAGGAATAAATGAAAACCTCCGTTCTCAAATTTCTTTTTTCTTCCTTTAGATACAATAGATTTTAATGAAAAAAGGATTTTATTTCTATCTCGTATTTGTTTTACTCTGCTCTTGTTTCATTATTTAACGCGTGCGTTTTCTGTTTTTTTTAGACCAAAAAAATTGTACAAACTTCCATGGACATGTACCCCCAAAAAGGTTTTAGGTACAAAAGTGACTGGAGACCTTTTTTTTTTATTTCGGGGGAAATTGAAGAGGAAAGGGAGGGGGAGGAAGATTCGTGACAAATTAAATCCATTGGGAACTGTACTTGAGTGGGTTCTCAAGCGTGGAGGGACTTGATTCGAAAGTATCGAATTTGTCGGGGAGATTACCGAGAAATGGAGATAACACTTGAAGAGAAAGGAGACTGAAGACTCTCTTAATTCTTAAGCAAACGAATTACTGTCGTTTAGAGTTAGGGTAACGCTTAATATTGTGGCCTCTTTTTCACAACGTTTTTTTCCATTTGTTTTCTTCCTCCGTGGTTTAAGTAAGGAATTTTGAAGAAGGGATTCTAATATGCAGCATTCTAAGCTATATCCAAAAAATATGTATTAAATTTCTCCTCACTGTCTTCATATTAAGAGTTTTTTTTAAACATGTTACAGTTCACAAACGTGGCCATTTGCACCTAATTGTGACCACCCCATCTACAATTTGGTAAACATTTATAATTATAAATTCTATATTAAGCAATCAGAGACTTAATATATGTAGGGTTATCCTGAAAGTCTCGTTGAATAATTCCGCAAAGCCGAGAAAAAAAAATGAAATAGGTTCAGTTAATACTTGACTGGCTAATGAAAAACTTTAATGTAATGAATTTGCTGGTTATAATTAATGAATAATATGGGCAGGCACTAGTATTCTTAATTTTGCCACCTTTTCTTTCATTTTGCGTAGTTCTTGATTAAATTGGTGGGTGGCCACAATTACCATACTTATTTATAATGGATAAAAAATACATAGTCTCCAGGGTAATAACCAATTCTTATACTGTATATCATTTGACACTGAAATAAAGCTACTAAAACCACTACTACTACCCAGTTGGCCACAATAACAAGCTTTACCCTATATCCTTTTGTCAAGCACTCCAGGGCAACCGGGAAAAAAGTGTCGAGCATTTCTTCTATCCCTCTTTCCTATGCGGACACGCTTCTCCCATTGCTCAAATGAAATTTCTTTCTCTCATCGCTCTTGTTGATTTTTCAAAGCTTACATACGTATGTAAATAATAGGGAAAGGTGTTACATGTGAAACTGGCAATGACAAACAGATGAGCACATAAACAATTGCAGGAAATCTGAGAAGCATGGAACCAGGAGTGGCGAATGAAGAATACAACAGAAAGAACTAGAGATAGAGAAAATATAGAGAAAAGCAAGCTATAAAGGAGAAATAGGGAGAATAACTAGACAAAAAGAAATGCAAAGAGTAGAGCGAGAGACAAAAAAGAAAGAAATAGAACAGCGAGAGAAGAAAGAAGAACTAATAGAAGAATGAGTGATGGCAAGATAAAGAGAGAGGAGAAATAGAGAGAAATAATGATAAAAAGATAAAAAAGTCGGAGACAAATGAGGACCAAGTCAAAAGAATAAAAGGATGCAAGGAAAAGAGAGAACCAAAGAAAAATGAGGGAATAATAGAAAAAAGAAAGAAATTCAGCAGAAAAACAGAAAGTAGGAGAAAAAAGATATCATTAAAAAGAGAAAGTAGGATAAAGAAAAGCAGCACAAAACAGAGAAAGTAGGAGAAAAACGGCAACAGAAAAAAGAGATTGTATAGGAGAAAGAAAGGCAGCAGCAAGAGAGAGACAGAAGGCACGAACAAGAGAGAAAATGACAAAAAGTGAAAGATGGAAGTAAACGAGGCAAGAATGAGGCAGTAAAAGAGAAAGAACAGAATAAAAAGGGCCATGAGGAGGGAAAGAGAGTCAAATAGACGAAACGTTTTATTATTTAAAAGTACGTATATAAGCTTCCATATGAATCAGACCACCTGGAAGGAATATACTAATAAATGTTAACGGGTAGACATCATTTTGTGCAGGACGAGACCAAGAACTAGAATTTGAGCAGCAGAGACGGCGAGAGCCAGAAGAGAGCAAGTAATCTGATTCTGCTTTGGGATTGTCAAGCAAGTTTAAAGTAGTTGGGATTAAAGGGACTATTATTGGGACTTTACAAATACCAGAGTGCACTCACATAAATAAATAAACTATATTTTCAATTTCGAAAGAGTTGGAGGCATTGTATTAGGAAGAATGTATTCATATGAGAAAATTGGGAAGTTGTCTCCTCTTGACTGTGTGTGCGTGTGAAATCGATTGGGGGTAATTCATTTCAGGCTTTCCCTTCTCCAGCAAATGCATGAGAGTTTGGTCGTGTACAAAATTCGCGAGTTTACTCTTACTTTTCATCCCCTCATGAAGACCAGCACAGGGAATAGATAGATAGGGAAGACGACGTAGATATCAACCTGACAAGGTTTGGGTGGCTCTATCCCACTCACACATTTCCCCGGGCACAGTGGAAGCATTTCCCTCTCATCCCGCACAATCAAAATGGTCCAGAGAGAGGAAGGCAGACGGGGAAATCAGAGGGGGATCTTTGCGTGTGAGCAGAATTCCACTCATCCAAATTATTTTACGTATTTTAATCAGTCATCCAAGAAACAAATGCTCTGCTCGTCCAAATCGGTGGAGCCTTCCACGTGTTTCTCTGGTTTACTGCTGGAGCTTTTGCAGCAACTCCTCTTTGGCACTGGATAGATTCCTCCCGCCTCCCTTTCCCTTCCCACTGTCTT
The DNA here is from genome assembly GCA_034698585.1 of Disparrhopalites patrizii. NCBI lineage: Eukaryota > Metazoa > Arthropoda > Collembola > Symphypleona > Sminthuridae > Disparrhopalites > Disparrhopalites patrizii. Next base: position 4,698 of record JAQGBT010001230.1, read on the forward strand.
CATGGGAAAGGAAGGGCTAAATACATGGACAGAAAAAATATATTCCCTGAAAAAGAGGAACTATTCCATCCTGTACATATAGTGCAAATTCTCTATTCTAGGGTCCATCCATCTCTTTTTTTTTGTACTGTAGAGATGTCTAGCTCAAAAAAAAAGGAAGGCACGAGAGGCATCAAAGTCCATATATTGGAAGGCCTTGGTGCAAGAGCCACAAAGGGACGTTCCTCCTTTTAGTAGGAGTATTTTCAATTTTTTTTCTTTCCCTCCTTTCACATTCTTTGAAAGGACCGGAACTTCAGGGGACTCGGAGCTAGTGATAGTATTTCAAACGAACATTTTGCTTCTGTCATGGTCTGAAAAACTTCTTTTCAGGTGCTGAGACTTGTAGTAGCTATGCTCTGTGTCTGTCTGTGTGGTTGAGCCTTTGGAATCGGACCGGAGTTCAGTCTATTACGAAAGTAGTGAGGACTGCGGATGATGATTTTCTCTCTTTTTCACATCCACTCCTATATTACATTGGTGTAATTTTACCCGGCATTCACAGTTCAACTCCGACGCTCTCCTTTCTCTTCCAACGCTCTCATGTTTGCATTCACACACAACAAACGCCTTCTTTTGGACCTTTATTTATGTGATAATAGGAATCTGTACACCATGAACTTCTCTCTCTCTCTCTCTGTCTCTCTCGCTCATACTCTCATTCCAGGCACACTGTGAAACCAATAGGACTTACACATTGTTTGACATGTCTCAATCAAATTTAAAAACGAATTCCATCTGATAATATGGGCTGGAGCACAGGACACAAGCTCTATCCCTTCATTATGGTCTGACGCAACCCTTTTTCTTCTCGCAATAATAAGCCCGGTTGAAAAACAACCCACTCTTCCTTTCTTTGTCTCTCTCCATCTCTCGCCACCTATTTTATGTTATGAGGAAACGTGTGGTAATATCACACTTGCTCACTTTGTTCTTTCTTCTCCCTATCACTCTCTTTCAATCTCTCTCTTTCTCTCTCTCTTTCTCTTTCAATCTCTCTCTCTTTCTCTTTCAATCTCTCTCTCTTACTCGTTCTCTTACTCTCTCTCACTCGTTCTCTTACTCTCTCTCTCTCACTCGTTCTCTCTCTCTCTCTCTCTCTCTCACTCGTTCTCTTACTCTCTCTCTCTCACTCGTTCTCTCTCTCTCTCTCTCACTAGTTCTCTTACTCTCTCTCTCTCTCACTCGTTCTCTTACTCTCTCTCTCTTATTCCCTCTCTCCCTTACTCTCTCTTACTTTCTTTCTGTCTTACTCTCTGTTTCTCTTTCATTATCTCCCTTTCTCTCTCTCTTTCCCTTTCATATCTCTCTCTCTCTCTCATTCTGTCTCTCTCAAATTCTGTCTCACGCACTCTCTCTCATTGTCTCTTCATTATTCCCATCTTTTTCGTTCTCATTCTCTCTCTAATTTTGTTTCCTACGCGCTCATTGTCTCCCTCAATTTGTCTCTCTTTCTCTTCCGCCTGCTCTCTCTCTCTCATTCTCTCTCGTTTTCTCCTTCTCTCTCTAATTCTCTCTCTTCTACCCTCTATCTTTCCCTTTCCATGTAGAAAGCTATTCGCCTCGCCTCATCAGGCACACAGTTCAACCAGTGATTTCTGTGAGAGGCTTTGTGTATACAGGTTTTGGGTATTTAGAGACAACATAATCCTTACGGCGTTGAGGCCATTCCAGGAAAGTAATTAATTACATTTTATAAACCACGACTGGATGTACGAGACAATGCTACATTAATGTACGACTGCAGGGAGACAGATATTTTTTCCCCAACTCCTGACGGCTTATACCTGCTGTCCCATTGAGGTCAAGGACAATTTTGAGAATACTTGGCTCATTCCTTCTCCTTTTTTTCCCCCTCCTACTAATCTGCTAGGGGACATTTACACACATGCATGAGCGTTTGGAGAAATCGATATAGCTGTAAAGTCTGGACATAAATAACCTAAGCTACTATGATGACTTTCATTTGCTTCCACCCTTACCACCTACATGGAGCAGTGGGTTCAAGAGCCAGACAGACGTTTCTGCAGGAAATTATAGATTATAAGTAAACCTTGTTCAAAAGGCCCAGTATATGGAAGGACTTGATGGAAGTGTATTTATTAGAATTAATGAAAGGTATTTCATGTACAGCAAATGGAGGGAGGGAAAGATGAAAGGGTGCACTTACTGGAGTAAAAAAGATTCTCCTTTTTTTGTCGACCTACATAAACACATAGGATCTTAGGAGAACCTTCTAATAACAATGTCTACACGCATGTTACATACATATATGTACTTAATCACACACACGTGCTCATATTTCCTAGTAGGGGTTCTCTTTGGAAAAAGGAAGCAAGATTGATAAGGATTTCACTTTTACATGTACAGGGTGCTTTTAATCTACTATTTTTCCCTCGTCTTTGTCTCCGTCATATGGGTCTTCTTACACCCTCTGCATTCTCCCTTGTAATTTTTTTTCTGGGGGTAACATCTCCACTCAACAGCGCACGACATCTCAAAATGTAAAGCTATTATTGCGGCTAGGGCATTATGTTACCAGCCTGTCAAGTTTGTCCATCTTTTTGTTTCCTCCCAATTCCATTTTATATCCTGAAAGGGTGTTTCTCCAGACAGGAACGGAAGTAAACGTGGAGGGAACCAGGAAGCCGGAGAGGAAAGGAGACAGGGAAAGACAAAGAGAGAAAGTGATGGGTGGTGAGGAAGCCAAACCCAAAAGACACAAGAACCAGCTTGGATTTTCATTGCTAATAAATACGGAGTCTTTCATACGGCTTGTTTTCAGGATTAAGGCCCTGGAACATAAGCAAGGATCAAGATCTACAGTGACACGGCAGTGTATCGCTCTCACTTTCTCTCTCTCTCTTTCTTTCTCTGGTCGTCCTCCGAGCCATTCTCCTCTCAGGTTCCTCTCAGCACGTTAGAACAACTGCTATATTACCCCTGCCATCATATGTGTTTGGTTTGAATTTGCTCATGAGTTGACAAGGCTTTTTATGAGTCCTGTCATAAAACTGGGGGAAAGAATGACTAGCAATACACGAATTTTCTTCCTCTGGTTCTCTCTCTCTCCCACATAAAAACATTTCCATGAGAGAAAGAGCGACAGACGGAAACCAAAAAATTTTGTATGGAAACTTCCTCCTCCATCATTCAATCATATGGAGCTGTTTACCTCCCCAAGACGTTGGTCAATTGACGTGCATTCTCAGTTTCTCCGAGTACCACTCTCAAAGCCCCGCATTGTTTTTATGCTCCCAATTTTTTACGGTTTCAGGGGGCTCATTGGAGGCGAGAGAACCGTCGGGGGTGTAAGGAAGAGTGGAGTTATATTTATGAAAGAAAAGGGTTGATGAAAGGGCTGGAAGCATTACAAAAATCCTTTTAGTGTTTTCCCCCATTTGAAAATAGGGCGGTGCGTATGGGTGAAAAGGTCCCTAACTGCTTTTATCCCAAGCTTTTCCTCTCAATAGAAATGTCTCTGTCTCTGAGATCCCAAAGTCCCTTGATCTCTGGATGACACTCGTCATTTCTTTCACCCCTCGATGATTTACGGAGAAAGTCACAGGGAAAAATGATACAAAGGGGAAGAATGGGAAGAATGGGAGACAGAGAGGGAGAGAGAGAAAGTGAAAGCAAAGACGGGGAAAGTATACGAGAAAGTATGGGGGGTAAGCGAAGAGAGAAAATGAGTATAGAGTAAGGATCACATACCTTATTTGTCATACTATCGAGGACGGACGTCCCCAGTGGATGGGGAAGGACATTCATCACGACTGCCGTAGCACCGTAGGCAACGACGGGGTCGGCGGATGCTTTGAGTTCATCTAGACGATGTCGTGTATTCCATAATCTGGGGATGGCAGCTTCAGTTCCTGAAGGGATTGTCGCTAAAACTGACGCTACTTTGCACCCTAACTTGGTACTGGTTTTGGGAGACGCGATATCATTCCTCAGGTCTACGGGTATCACTACCTGGAAAAGTACACATAAACAAAGGAAAATATGACGCATACGTGATAAAATGTAAAAGAGAGATAGAGATTGAGAGAGAAAATCAACAAGTATAAAGAGACAACAAAATTCACATTTTGTTTGCTCAGCTTCTCCCTTTTACACTTGGCCGTTCTGCAGTGGTCTTCATTTCCCCTCTCTTTCACTTTTAGCCCCATGTGAATATTTCAAAGGATCCCTATCTCAAACAAAGCATATGGGAATGAGGGAGAGAACCTGTGTGAGGGAGAGCTAAAAGGGAGAGAGAGAGAAATGCAGAGAGAAAGGTAGAGAGATATGGAGAGAGAGAGGGAGAAAGTCCGTAAGTATGGGAAGAGACCGATAACATCAGAAGGTCTGAGGGAAAGTTGTTTCTTTATTGAAACTGATAGATAGTGAAATGTGCGCTTCATTGATTTATCCTAGCCGTTTGTAACATTTATGAGGTAATATGAAACAAAAGTGGTATTGACAGAACTTTGAGAAAAAGTTGTTCAAAGTAAATACTTATAGGAAGGAAGAGGAAAAAATTATTACGGAGTTGTGCGCATCTACATACACATGAGTAAACGGTGGGAGGTACTGACGGACTCTGCAGGGAAGCCGGAGTACAAAGAAAGGAAGTGAGAAGGAGAAATGGGAAGAGAGACAAAGAGAGAGAGAGGGAGACGAGAGAGAGGGAGACAGAGAGAGAGAGAGAGAGGGAAAAAATTCAATACTGCGTGCCTCACCTTCACGTCGTCTGGGTAGGAAATTCCTTGTTTTTGAAGGTACGCACGAACGCTGCCAGCAGCTGCTGAAAGCATAACATCATTAAAAGAACTTCGCATGATCTGCTTGACACGAGCAACTTTGGGCACCGTCAACGAAGCTGACCATAAAACTTTCCACAGCCCAGGTGATGAGGATGACTTGCTGGACTCGGATTGATTGGATGTTCCTCGGGGACTTGACTCTTCCGGTGACATTGAAGACTCGGAGTGCGTTCGTGAGCTGCTCTTATTTGATGGGCTTTTATTGGAAGGTGCCCCTCCACCACTACTGCTCCCTCCGCTCCCAGGACCCTCTTTCTTCTTCTTCGGCTTCCTCCTAGGTGACTTGCTCCTCTTCTCCAAAGGCCGACAAAATATGCTCCGGTCACGGAAGATGGTGAAGATCCAGAGGAAGACGGTGAGGGGACCGACGATGAAGGTGCGCAAGACGTTGAATCCAAAGGACAAGCCCGCAAAGTGAGGTCTCTGAGGGATATGCATCTGCTGGTGATCCGCCAAGGAGTGTGAGAGGATCCGAACAAGTGTCATCCCATCCGCCAGGCACTGATGAACCCTAAGAATGGCGAGGGTGTCTCGCTGTGCCCCGTAATTGGGCAACACCCGGATCTCCCACAGAGGCTTCCCCATCGGAAGACTCTCGACGAGGAGGAGACTCATGTACTGCTGCACCTGAGCCTCCGTTCGGATATTGGGTGGCCCATGAAAGATATGATTCTGAATGTCAAAATGTACATCTAGTTCCCAGCGGTAGCCCGCCACTAAGGGCACCATTTTTTGAACGAGTCTGGGGTAGCTAAATTCCCCCTCGGGCGTCTCCGCACTCAGCACCCTCGTCTGAACCAAATGTCTCAGATTGATGAGATCCATGGAGCCCTCGAAGATGAGGAGAGTATGGAGGATGGACTGGCATTTGTCCGGACTCCTCTTCCCCAGCCACCGAATGTCATTGGCTAGAGCGAGACAGTCATTGGGGAATATGCGGGGGTGAGGACGATTGGGGACATTCCGATTCCAACAAATGAATCGGATGTAGCTACAGCAGTCGCCCAGGATCACAGAGACATAGCGGATGGCTAGGACGACGATGAGGAGGGCGCCAAGGAAGATGAGGACCGGAACCCCCACGACCACCGCAATTCCCACGGCCACAAGCGTGATAAATAAACTGGAGAAGAGGTTCTCCTCCAGCGGGTGTTTGAGTCGCTTGACGGGGGCATTTTGATAGTATGGAGTCAAGTGTGGCGGAAGATTAGTCAATGCCGGATTCTTGGGTCGACTTCCAACACCTTGATTATTCTTCTCCCTTCGAGCCCGGCTCTGTTCCGATGAATTTTTCCCCCGACAACCAGGAACCTTTAAAGCTGAGGAGGATGAGGAGGATGCGGAGCCACAGCCACCAACTCCACCGCTTACGGACTGCTTCGCTGACGACAACGATTTTGTCACAGAATCACCGTGATCATCCCGATCTAATCCACTTACCATCCCTTACTCATCGTTTCTTTATCTATGGGGTCACCAAAAAAAATATATAAGAGACAAAAGACTTGTACAAACGGCCAACTCATCACTTTTCCTTCCTCACTTAAGCTGTACGCTCTTTTAACTCTCCCCTCCTTTATCATTTACCACCAAGTCAAGGAGGAGTCTCTTCCTTGAGCCGGCACTTATACGCATTACTTGTAAGTTCTAATGGGTATACTTATATGTATGTACTTGGAAGTTGTAATGGATATACTTATATGTGGATATTATATGTGGGTATACTTACATCCCAGGATACACATGTGTATATCCACACATTTACTAAATGACACCAACTGCACCGAGTTTCAACAGCTACCCATTACTATACAAATGCTTTAACAACAACTAAAGGAAACGGATGTGATGATGGCTTTATGAAGAAAAGAATAGGGACAAGTACAAAAGGATTTCCGTCAAGCCTCCCCATTCACCTACATACATATGTATACATACGCAAGTATGTACATAAGTATACACGTGCTCACGCACACGGTGAAAGCAAAAAAGGTACGGCATTAAAACAAATCCATATTGCCCCAGAAACTTTTGACTCCTTCTCTCTCCCCCCCCCTCTCTCTCTATGCCTTTCTCCGTCTGTGCAACTTGTCTCTAACTTTACTCCGAAAAAAAATTATTGATTACATATTTTATCCTCACTGATCCCTCATCGCGAAAAAGCTAAAACATTAGCGTAGTTACAAGTTGAGCCCACCTCCCGGGGTAACTTTTTTGGGGTGGGGGGGAGGGGAACGTCATGAGTTGAGGCCTTTCCACATGTAAGAAATCTTGCTTTTTATTGAGCCTTCTCCTTTCCACACCATGCAACCATGTACTAAAGGATATATGCTCATTTCCCTCTATGCTGAACCCGCAAAGATAGGAAAGAAAGAAGTCACGGAAATGATGGGGACTGGAATGGTTCTCGTACATTGTGCTCCAGGTATAATTCCCATATTATTGCCGTCAGCGTTGAGACCCCATCGTGAGGGGGAGGACTGGGAGCCGTTACTACAAATGAGAGGGTTCCATCGCAACTATTCCAGCTCCTCGTAACGAAAAAAAAAGGCTACGGTGTCTCTCAATTTTTTTTTGGGGGGGGGGAATGCTTCCATCCTCTGCTTTTTTTTCTTTCCTTCCATGGCCGATCGATATGCTGAAGACAAGCTTATTCTCCCCTCTTATTTTCACTTCACCTCGAGAAAGCAGTTCAACTTCCAAATTATTCGCCTGCATCCTGTCCCACTTAAATGTTTCAAAATCACCACCTGCTCTCCCATCCTCCTTCAAAGTCACTTTCCATTCCCCAAGGGGAATGGAATCCAGTCAGTTACAGGCCATGTACAATACTCCATTTGACTTTTTTCCCACTTCCTTGCCTTTTTCCCCATCTTCATCTCTCCCTCTGTCTCTTTCTCTCTAGCTCTCTCACTTTCTCTCTTGCTCTCTCTCCCTGTCTCTCACTTTCTCTTTCCTTATATCTGTCGTCCTCACTCTGTGGTGTCAATCCAATAGAATACAGACCGCAAGTAATAGAATCAAATTTGTTCACTACCACGAAAATGAAATGAAGGTCGGAGACAAGTTTTGTGGTAGGAGGGGAAGGATTGCTTGTAAGACTCCCCCGAAAAAACATAACTGTTTTGTCCCTCTGTATAGTTTTTTTTTGCAGGTGGCCTTCTACGAAATGGCACTCAAACGTGGTGATACGGAAATAACTAAAAGTATGTATACAATGTTACATGTAATGTTTGAAAGTCATCTGTGACGTCTTTTTTTTTTCAGCATAAAAACAAACTTAAAGATTACACCATCCTTGGGGTTAAATCTCACAACGTGCATTAAGAGTGCTACAGACAACGAAGGACATTTGGTGACTTGGACAGGGGACACTTAAGATGAAACAATGGGAGAGACACTTTGGAGAAAGCGGAAGGCTATAAAACCATCATCATCACTATACTTTTTCTCGTAAAAGAGAGGGAAAGAGGACCTTGGTGCTTCTCATATCTTTGTAGTGCTTTCTTTCCCTTTTCTTGTTCTCTTTCTCTCTCTTTCACTCTCTTAGGACTCTTATTTTTCCCTGTTTATACTTTCTCCGCTTCATACAACTTTAAATGGTGTGGAGGAGCTATGGAGGAGCTATGGGAAAACGTACTTATATGGGCCTTTCTCCCAAAGCACTTATACACATTTTGTTTTATGGCAAAGGATTATGTTGGGATGATTGTGATCGTGGTGACCGTAAATAAAATTCCACTTTCAAATCTTGCAATAGTGGTTGAGGGGGCGAGGAAGAATTCTTTGGTCATTAATTACTTGTTTCATTGTAACATCTCACCCTTTCCCTCAGTCCTCCACCAAAAAAAGCAAAACTGACCTCAGAAATCGTCTCTTTTGGTAATGGTACTTCTTACAAAAGTAGTGTAATAGTAGTAGTTCAAAAACTGTAATTGGGCTCTTATACTTTTTTTTATACATCCAAGTATTTTATTACAGTCAAGTACGAAAGCTAAAAATTGATGGAGGAAATGTCGCACAAGTAAAAGAGCGAATGTAGCCACACACTTGTTGACTCAAGTCGTGTTGACAATATAAAATGTCCAAAGTTTTCAACGGCTTGAGCTTTAACGGGTCTTACTGTTACTAAATTCCATTCCAGCAACATGTTTCACTGCCTACTATATTCCCCACTACAAGGAAATGTACTTGCCGGGCTTTATTAAAATTTATTACTGCTTTCCCGCACCTCCTTTTTCCTCTCTTTTCTCTCTCTCTCTCTGTCCCACTCTCAAAAATCTTCCCAACCTATGTGATCCCCTGACCTTTTCTCTCCAAAGGGAAGAACATAAAATTAGAAAATGGGAGGGAACGTCCCCCCAAACACCTTCTTTCCGACAGAAGGAAGACACATTTTGTTTGTTTACCTTTCAACAGCAGTCCGTTGGACTCTTCAAGACCAATAAACAGAAGGGGAACCTAAGAGGACCATAATCCCCTGGTGAAGAGACCTAGCAATATTTCTTGGTAGATTTTTTTTTTGTATCAGAACGAGGAAACATTTGGTAGCAAAGACATGTTCTCATTCCCTCCACGTAGGCATTCCCTCGTCATTCGCTGTCGGAAACGAAACCACATTTATTATTGGTTTCTTTGTTTGTACGCACGTCCAAATCTCGCCGCAGTGCTAGTAAAACACGATAGTTTAAAAAAATGCGAATGGATCTCTCAAAACATTTCAAAAATGTGCAAAACAAACAGGATTCTAGTAATTTGTTTAGTTTATATAAATCTTTTTACATGAATGTATATAAACAATAAAGATTTTCCCATCTCCGCAAGCTTACTACAATTTTGTTTGACTTCAGTCAAAGTTAAACGAATTTGCTTAATTTTTTTAGTGAAAAGTTTAGAATTGCCTAGAAAAAAAATCAAAACTTGTTTTTGAACTTTACGACCTTTTTGGGCTTTGAGATGAAAAAAAAGCTTTTTGACTTCAGTCCACTCCCATTATCACACACGCAGAGCGTCTGTGTGTCTCTGTGTAGATCTAATTCCTTTTGCCAAGCAATTTTGTTGGGGGAGAATGGAATGAAATTTTGATGTATAACCCTAATGCTCCCAGTTTCTTTTGGTCCTAATGGAGGAAGTAGTTTCGCTGCTCCAGCAGCTGTCTCTATAATTGTAGGACATGTATGGATCCTTGTAAACCCGACGGCACCAGCCAGGAACTTACTGGCTTATGGAAACTCCCATAATCATTTATGCACCAACTGTAATCTAATTCGATGAATAACATTGATGATGGTAATAATGAGACAACTTGAGTGCAGTAGCAGCTGCTCCATACTTCTAAGGAGAAACCAAAACTCTTGAGGGAAAGAGTGAGTGGGTGAGTAAAGAGGAGAGAAAGCCGCATTCATAAAACTTTTTCTACACTATATATAATACAGTATTTGATTAAGAAACTAGGCAGACCATTGATAGCCTCAGGACGAAATCTGGGGCATTCTGCGTCCCCACGCAGAAAAAAAAATCGACTTTGGGACGTTATGCCATACTTATGCACATGATTCTCCTCCCTTAATACTTTTTTTCTCTGGATTCTCTGCAGCCACAAATAAAAAAAGCAACAAGCTAAAATGCAGATGAAAGTATATGTGGTATATAGGTACCACGGTAATTTTATTAGTAGCGGAGAGAAAGAGAGCGATTAAAGGGAAGTAGAGAGAGAGCGAGAATTTTAGATACAGAGAAATCCTCCTCCCCTCATTACTTTCGCATCCCTGACGCTTGACGAAGACTTGGAGTTACCCAGGAGCATCCGGCAAAGGCGAGCCACCCATAAACATAATGGATTAGAAAATAAAACGGGAATTTCCGTTCAAAAAGCTTTATATATCATTAAAGTGTCTCAGCTCGTTTCTTTGAATCGCAAGGACGTACTTGTGCCTCCATAAATATGTGTGTGTGAAAGGAGTGAGAGAGGAATTGGAGAATGGAGAGTGAGAGAAAGAGAGGTCTGTACAAAAACGAGAGGGAATGGATGTGGAGCAAAGATGAGAGGACGGAGGAGAAAGTGTGGAAAATGGGAAGAGAGAGAGAGAGAGAGAGACAGAGCAAAAGAAAAGTAAATTCAATTTCTGATTCCACAGAAAAGAGCTCTAACGTTGTCGTCTGGCAGATTAAAATTCAAGTCTTCTTGAGGCTTTTCAAACCACAATCTTAGACTCATGCTCCATGTTTATCAAGTATCGTGCTTTTCTATTTCATTTGCGTAATTATACATACACACACACACTCACATTCATGTGTAACCCCTTGTGGAAATTGAAAGGCATTTCTGGAATGAATAAACTTGATGTCAAAAGAGAGAAAGGAAAGAGAGAGAGAAAGAGAGAGAGAAATGTCTTCTGTGTACGTAAAGCATCAGCCCAACAAACCATCTGAATGATAATTGTCCCAGCATTTTCTCTCCTTCCCTCCCTCTCTCAACAACAATTAGTGTCCTTTCGCCTGTACGGCACTGGAAACTCATTTTATGTGTGTACATATGTAATAGATACATATATATAGCTATATACAATATTCCTGCCCAAGTCATAATCTCGACCATTTATTATTTGCTATGAACATTTTCTGCCACTCGCTCCACTGGGGGCACGGTGGAGGATCGCTGGGGTATAATCAGAGCAAAATTGCCCCAAAATTCAAAGGGAAATCTACTAAAAGCGGCATTTTCTTCTGGTACCTCCGGCACCTAGTAGTTCATCTCAGCATGGGACTCTTTGTCCTCCTTCTATAAGAATCTACAAAAAAAAAGGATGTTGGACGGAAAAAAAAGTACACATGCTCTTCCCCTTGGGGGAGGGAAGCACGTGTCAACAACTGTCCTGCTCTGGTATAGCCACAAGGTGCAATATAAATTTTTTTCCTATTTTTTTTTCTTTCTTGAGGGAGAGAATATTTTCCCGCTAATTTCCCTCCGCTTCCCATCCATTGTATATTATTTTGTGCAGAAACGCATGCTTTTCATAAACTCTTGTACAGTATTTAAAGTAAACATCATGAAAGTCAAGGAAGCACACATTTGCTGGTGGCATCCAAGATCCCCTTTTGATAAAAACTCATATATATGGAAGGCAGGAGGGAAGAAGAAGGAGAGTACACAAAAAATATGAGGGCGTCTATTGAAATTCGATCGATTCTTCTTGTTATGAGATAAAGAAATTCACATTTCCATTTACAAGGACTCGTCACCGGGAGAGCTGAAGAACTTTTGAATCTTTTTTTTTTCCGGGAGGGAAGGGTGCGGGTGTTGGCTATTTCCCCCCAAATAAATTGCGTTCACTCCTTTCATATGCAACTTATATATTGATTGTCACGTCACGACAAGCATTCGAGTAGGACTTCCATAGAAATGGGTGAAAGAGAAAAAATAGTAATAATAAAAAATATTAATAATAATAATGTGATCGAGGTCGACGCCGTTATTACTCAAGAATAGTCACCGACCTGGGAGCTACACAAATATTTGCTGTCTCTCCCTCATCCCGAACCTCGCCTTTTAGAGTAGACCTTCTTACTTCTTGTCCTCCTCCCCCTCCCATTCATGGAGATGATTCCTCAAATACATAGATCCAGATCCGTCCACAGAGACGTTCTTTCCTTTACCCGCAGTAACATTCAATTTCCCCCCCCCCACACCCCATCCAAATGTATGTGTATAGATATGTGTACTGATTACATGCCAGTCCCAGTTATGACATGACTATTTCTCCACAAAGGCAAAAGGTGACAAAAGTTAGAAAACTACTTTAACTTCTTCCCTGCTGCACCGCCAGCAACAATGTATGTACGCAATACCCGTATATAGGCATACATCATAAGTACATGTGAGCAATACTATAGTTAAATTGCTGGGGAAAAGTTGGGAATCGTGCGTTTGTAGTAGGAAGGGCCAGACACAAAAAAAAAGAATAAAAAGAAATCAACTTTGGCAAATGTTTCGTGTCGCCACGGCCCCGCCATACAACACCCTCTAACCTACTCACACAAATATGCACTGGAGGGGATGCTGATGAAAAAATAATCCATACCTGGAGCATGTAGACAGAACGTGCATAAGGCTACGACTGTCACACACACCACACGCACATATATCCAACAGGAGAAAAGAGGCATTGTAAGCGCAAATGGATATGACGTTAAGACGGTAAGTTTCGCAATATTTTTTCCTTACTCCCGACATCCACATGCATACGTCCTTTTTTTGCCAGTTAAAAAAAATTCCTTTCCCCCAACAGTTTCCCCCATAAGAGTCACTCAATGTAAGCTCCTTTTTTCTCTGGAGGGGGAGACCAATTAGACTCCTTACCTACAAATGTGTGGAGGAGAAAGTCCTGAAAAAAAACTTAGAAGGTGGCTGCGAGGAGAGACGGTGAAAGTAGGGAAAGTTGGTTGGTTGGAGTGGACTGCTTCCCAACCTTCTTCACCTTCTCTGAGGTCTTTTTTTCTTTTTTACTTTTTATTCACTCTGACTCTTAGTGTGTATGAGTGCTTCTGCATGTGGGTGTGTGTGTGCGGGGGGAGTTAGGCCAAGTTGAATGAGATGAAGGTAAACACGAGGATGCTTTCCAGTCCTAGGAGGAAAAGGTTTATATGGAGCTACAGAAGAGAAGGAAGCATGAGAAAACACAGTGTGGTTGAATAGGATGCTCAAGTTGTATTTATTCCTTGGAAGGATGCTGAGAGGCAGGAGAAGAGGGAGAGACGAGAGAGTTCTTCGTCCACACACATTCTTAAAAGGATCTTTCACAGTTTGATCTTAAAGGTTGGCAGGGAGTATTTTGCATTACACCCTAAGTTCATGTACCCCAGCACTTTTGTTTCTTTGAACGAACTTTGCCACGGCAATGGATGAAGGACAAGACTGTACAAGAGGAAAGGGAGGCAGCGTTTTAGTAGAAAGTGTTCAGAGAGCAAAAGTATATTTACAGAAAGCACGTTTAATGGCTTTCATTGAAGGGAAAGTACACAGGATGTTCCTTCGTTCCTTCCCTGTAACAAATGCCAGGCACAACAGGAGAACACCTTGAATAAGCAAAGGTCCTCTTACCGGAGGGGAGTGAGAGAGAGAGAATGAATGAGTGAGTGAAAGCGAGGGTGAGAGAAGGAGAAATGTAAAGAGAGGAAATTGTGCTCCTTGAACATACCGACAACACCACAACACTTCAAAATGTAGCTACACTCTTACATGGAAAGAGAGTTCAGCTGTAACGAAATTACCTGAACCTTTCTCCCCATCTTCATCCAACTTCTTTAAGTACATAGGAAGTGAAAGACTCGGAGAAAGTGAGAGAGAGAGAGAGAGAGAGGGAAGAAAGAGAACGGTAGGAAGAGAATGAAGGCGAGAGAGATACCAGCGTAAATACATCCTACTTTGCTCCTACTCAACAAATAAACATGGTCTGCCGATTATAGATAAGGACGAAATTCCTCAATGATAAAATGCTGACTGAAGCCCACGCTCCTATTGTGGGACTTCCCTTTACTTTAACAAAAGGTTATACAACATTCGCGGATAAGCTCACAATTTCCCTGGGCCTACCTCCACAATAAGAACACACGTGGCTCCAACTTTTCTACAAATAAAGTGAATGGCACAGGGGAAGGACTTACTTGAACGGTAGAGCAAAAGAGAATGTGGGGGTTGCTGGGAGAAGAAAAGTCTTATAGGCCGAGCCAGGGGAATCGACGAATTCAATGCTCTTCTCTCGTATTTTTTTTCAGCTATTTTATTTTCACAAGGACAGAACGTTTTCACCAGTTTTCAAAGCAATTAAATTCCCATCTTCTGGTCTCAGAAGTCTCTTCGAAACTCGGGAAATCAAACATTTTTTTTTGCGGGAGAAAGCGTACATATTTGGACAGTGAACGTTTCCGACCGGCACGAGTAAAAAAAAAAAACAGTAGTGAACACAAGCACAAGCCAGTTTGGCAGGTCCTGGAGACAAAATGCTACTGAAGAGAAAGAAGAGGACGATGATAGAGATTATAAGAGAGAGAGAGGAAAAAACTAATAGAAAGTATGAGAACGAGAGTAATAGGGGGGAAAAGAAGATTGATATGGCGAGTTAATTGTCTTAAAAGTAAAAAAAAAATCACTTTGGTTCAGAGCCATCCCTCTTTTAAATTGAGTTCACGATCTTTTGTCCTGGCAAGCCCCAAAGAGGTTGAAAACATTACCACATTACGGCGTTTGCCTTTGCACTAATTACTCGAGTCTTTTTTTTATATTGTCACTCGTGTGGTAGAAGACGGTGTGTTTGTGTGTGGGAAGCTGGAATTAGGTGGCAGTTTCTCCTCGCAGTCCCGTCCTTATATCTATCCTCCACTGTCTGTCTCACCGAATCTAATTTGAAGCACAACAGCTTGAAGGGCTTGCCGGCCAATGTAATCTTCTTCCTCATTTACGGAGTATGAGTATACAGGAGAATGTTGTTTGAGGGAAAGGTCTCGGCGGCGTGACAGAGAGAGAGAGAGAGAGCGGGAGAGAGGGGGAAGAGAGGGAGATAGACAAGAGAGTTTTACAAGAAACACTTTCACTCTCGAAAGGACAGGGAGAAAGTTGTCTTAATAGAGGAGTAGTACTGGTTGGTTGGTTGCCTTTTCGTGACCAGTCACTGACTGAGTGTAGGAGCTCATATGACGACGACTTCTGAATCGCAACTCTGTCCGGTTGAGCTCTTCGCGTTCATTTCCATTCCCAGGTCTGGAGAAGCTGGAGCACGGAGTTTGGAGCGAAAGGAGTCGAAGTCGTGGTGTAGGCAAGAAGGGAGAGAGAGAGAGTCGTAGAAAGAAGGGGAGAGCAAGAGCGAGATAGAAACCGATCGATCTCATGCGGTCCACATAGTCTCTCTCTCTCTTTCCCTTTTCCTCTTCTGCTGTTTACCTCTCTGATTCAGCAGCCTTTCCTCTCTCCCTCTCTCTCCTCTTCCCCTTCCTATTCTCCTCTTTTTCTCTCTTTTCCTTTACCTTTAGTCCAAAAAGGCCAATGCATACTTGTATACGACTTCCCTTGTGGGCCAACATAAGGACACTTGCACACAGACTACAACACACAGCAAACTCTCGTACAATGTCTCAGGACGCCCATGGAGCTCTCGTAGAGACTCCATATGCATGAAGTGGAAGCAGCAGCCGTGGTGGTGGAAGACAAGAGCGAGCGAGTTGAAGCCGGCATAACGGGAGTGTACAGTTTTTCTTTTTTCTTCTGTCTCTTCTCCCTCTGTCTAACCCTCACGCTAAAAAAGAAATTCTTTCGGTCCTCCTCATCAGTAGTATCCGCGTAGGTACGCCATGTGATTTCTCTCAGTCAGAGCCTGAAGTCGCAGGAAGGACGTGTTTCTCTCCGTCTGCGGGTTTTCCCTCTCTTTTCCCTTCCTCCCTCTCCCTTGTACTCTTCTCAACAAAGCTATCCTGTCTATGTGTTTACATCTGGGATGAAGATCTTTGAAGAAAAGTGAGCTTTTCTTTTCACTCAACTTATCCTATTTGCCATTGAATTGTGAGAGTATAAGTAGGAAAAAAAACCTATCTCTTATATGCACTAGTCAGGTTTTCGATCCTTAAATATACAGAAACTGTCATCTCTTTTGGGGCATACCTATACACTTTCGTTTTACCTGCGTTTTTTCCCTTTCTATTCTCCTTTCCATCCCTCCCCCAGAACACATTTGTTGTGGGATGAATGCAAGAATTAGATTATGCAATTCACAAAAGCTACTTTCAAGACTTTTGATGGGTTCCAATGGCACAAGACTGTCGCACATTTGTGCGAAAATAGGTACAACATCCCTCACATACCTTCCCTCTCGAATTCATTCAACGGGGATAGAATACAATAGGCTCAATACTACAAGGCTTCAAGTCAATCCTACTAAAGTCACTCACTTAGCACATAAGGGCTTCTCCAGTAAAAAAAAAAAAAGTAAAAGAAGACAGGCATTTCTCGCTTTACAAAGGTGACTCTACCTGTTTTTTTCTACCTCCTTTTTCATATACACCAGCGGTAGGTTCCTTTGAATCAACGCCCGTACACATTTGCTCTTACAAGGAGCATTAAATCGCCTGGGATATTCTAACATTTCCTGGAGCAGAAGAATTGACGCATGGTCGAACAGTGAAACTAATTTGAAAATTTAGTCTTCCCTCATGTTCCAAATCACTACCATATAAACAAGTACCCCTTCCAATATTTTCTCTTCTCAAATGAATAAGTTCCTCGACTCGCAATTAAATATCACTCTTAATAAACAATCTGCATGGTATTTGGCTGTACACATAAGCTTGTTTGTCCCTGTCTATACAATGGAAGCTCCGATTCAAATAAATCTCAACTACCTTAACTGTTTCTTCAGCAGATCAAATGTTGGTCATAAAAAACAACTCAGTTATTTTGAAGCATGAATAAGCAGAGCATTTGTGTTTGAAAATAATGCGGTTTTTCCAGATGTGACGTCCAGGGAGACAATGCGAAGGGTATTTTCAAATGTATGAGGTCAATCGCTCTTGTCGTAGATAATTCAGTCTAGAAGATGGGGTCGGGTGTCTCCCGAGACTTTATGTCCGGGGAATCCTACTAAATTTGCTGAAATCGAATGCAGGATTCTGGAAAAATGAACAAAAGACTCCAGTGAATTCCTCATAAATTCTTCAGCGACGAGAGCACACAATTCGAAATACCAGTACTGCACCTGTAAAAACCTCCGCCGCGCCCTCTACAGACAAAAGTACAAACTGTTAGCGCGCAATGTTTTGAAGTTTGTGCATCCAGAAGCCAGAAAACAAAATCATCAAGGTCTGAAAACCGGTACTTCGGACAAAAACAAAAAAATAAGAATTTCCCCATATTTGGAGATCTGTGGAGCTTTAATTAAAACTCCCATTCCCCTTACAACGTTTCGGAAATGAAGGCAGAAAATCTACCGTTTTAAAATGCGTACCATGCAATTTCACTAGACGAAGGTTCTTTAAATGGTTTATATATTAAAAATGAGAAGTAAAGCTCTGATTTCAACATTTTTGTCACATGTGAATGATTTGGTTGAACGAGAATTGGAACAAGTTTAAAAAATCTCATCGGAGAGATTCTGGCGAAGTGTAGTTTGGGCTATAGATCGCAGCAGAGGTTACTTGCACATTTCGCTTTATTTACCTCAATTTTCATTCTTTGTAGTTCCAAGAGCTCCTCGGTTTTCCCTAAGGCTTCATTATCTAGTGCCCACTGATCTTTAAAAAGGGATTTCCACAAAAATATGTTTGTACTGGAGTAATCTGCTTTCGGCATTATAATTCGCAATAATTTATTCTGTTCCACAGTCCAGGTAGACTCATCGGCATGGACTATCCCAAACAATGGACCCTATATACAAACGGTAAAAAAATCAAGATTTTACAGCAGTTCAAACTCAATTCAAAGCAGATGAAACCATGACGGAGGATGACGTCAGTAATTATTACAGCATGAAATAGACGAAAAATTGTTTACCTTTATTAAAATATCACCGAGCAGAGATAATTCCAAGGATGACGGAAGAATAAGCACTTTCAACTGCTTCGCCTTCGTACCTGCCGGAAGGTCCACCTCGACTTGAATATCTTCCAGCGTTTGCCACCATCGTCCCCATTCGTGACTACTTTGGACAGCACCAAGTTTCTCTTCCAATTTCGAATGGCCACTCATTACAAGTTACTTCTTCATTCGGATTGTAAAAGTCTCAAGAAAAACAAAGTGAACAACACCGTACGTTTTCACACCAGTGGTGCAAATCTCTGGAAGACGGGAAACGAGAACCCAAAGTAGTGAGTTAGGTGTAGCTACTGTTTAAGATGAAGTATTTGACTCAAACAGAGAAAGGGCTGTTGCTACCAGGTTGCACTTGACAAAATTTGACAAAATTTTGTCAAATTCGCAGTTAGTATTTTGCTATAGCTATAAGTTAAAGCTTCCTATAAGGAAAACCTGGAAAGGTCCAAAATGGTCGAAAATGAATTGGGTGGTAAGTGCTCTGATCTCTATGGCTGGGGACCTGTAAGATATGCTGCAGCTGCATGCCTTTTTCCCCAACGCATGCAAAACCGGCGAACATACATTTAAAATCCGTTTTGCCTCTCCTGGCTCAAAGCATAAGCCGATTTGGTTACATTTGTTTTAAAACAGGGAAATACAATATATTCAACAGCTTTCTTCCAATTTTCAAAAACTGTATTTCTATAGACCAACAATAGCTGCAATGATTGCAGGAGCCAAATCGAGAAACATGCCCAGTAATAAACGGGAAAATACCCGAATTTTACGGGCGAATTAATGTCCCGATTTTAATCAGGTTTGTTTCTAAATGCATACAATAAAATTATCTCCAGCCGTTTGTTTGTTTCTTATTTGTTCGCCCAAAATCGAAGAGAAACGTTTATTAATTCCACATTCCCTGCCATCGTATTCTTCTAAATGCGATTTTCAAAAAATTTTTAAAACAAAAATGCTGGAGTGCTGGAGGTATTGTGATCTGCCATGTTTAAAAGAAAACTGCATCAAAATCGGGCAATCCGTTCAACCTGGGGAGACAAAACGGATTTCAAAACGTATGTTCGCCAGTTTCGCCGGTTCTACCTGAAGTGGCGAAAAACCCGGCATGCAGCATATATTACGGGTCCTAGGCCATGCATATGAGAGCACTTTAAATTCCTTCAGTTTTTGACAATCTTGGACATTTCCTATAACTAAAATACTTACAATGCAATGTTACAATCAGTATCTATCTCTTTATTTTCTATTTTTTTATCTATTATAACTTTCTATCTATATGTATTTCCCCTTTTTGTCTCTTTTATTCCTTTATTTTCACTTTCTCTATTTATTTGCCCTTGCTCTCACCTTATCTTCACTTTCTCTGTTTATTTTCCCTTTCACTCTCTCGTTTGTCTCTCTCTCTCTCTCTCTCTCTCTTTCTTTTATTTCTCCCTCTCGTGTGAGTTTATATCTCTTTCATGAATTAGAACTGTGTATTATGATGAATAATGAAAAGCTAATGAAAGCCCAGAAATGCAGCCCCTTGTAGTGCACTAGTTGGAGGGTAGATGGGCGTAGGGGGCAGCCACCCCTTTTTTCTCTCGCTCTCCTTCTCGCCCAATCTCGCACGCGCTTTGGTCCATCTATCACGCTTCCCGCACACATTCTCTCTCTCCATCTCTCGCTCCCGGCACAGATTGTCACACTCGCTCTCTCGAAGTCTCTCTGTCTCTCGCGCTCTCTCGCCGTCGCCCCGCACGCACTTTAGCTCTCTCTCTCTCTCTCTCTCTTTCTCTCCTCTGTCTCTCTGTCTCTCTCCCTCTCCGCTGTCTCTGTCTCTTTCCTTTAGCTCTGTCACAGATTCCTTGGTTCTCTCTCTCTCCTTCGTGCTACCACCAGCACAGTGAAGTCTTTCCGCTAGACTGGGAAAAAACATTTTTATTTGTGGTTGGTGGTAGGGTAAATCACTGGAAAATATACAAGCAAATACAGGTGTAAATAGTGAATATTCGGATATATTAACCACCTTGATTTGCGTGTATTTATCCTGGGATTGTGTCCCTCATTCATTGTCTTTTGAGGGTCATTCCTTTACATTGACGTCAGTCCTTGTGGCGGGAATGACCCTTTTGCTTCTTTTAATTGTATAAATAGACATAAAGTAAGGTAAAAATTTTAAATACCTTATTTTATGGCTATATTTGTCTACTAATGTCTTGGGATTTTTTGGGTGGATTATTTTTTCCAGGAAGAAGTATGGACAAGGATGAAAACAACGTGGTTGTGGATGGTAATAACATGGAAGTCCCCGTGCCTATTTGCAATCAGGATACCCAGTTGATGAACACTTCCGCTGTGATCTGCAACGAAGAATACACACAAGAGCATAAATTTAGACCGCAGCTGTATGTATTTGTTTGTGAAATTTGCCAAGAAGAATTTACCCAGCAACTTAGATTTTTTGAGCATTTAAAAATCCATTATGGAGATATACAAAGCCAGCCTGAAGAATCGTTAAAACTGGATGTGAAACCTGTATCATGTAACAACAGTGTTCTCATCGTCACGGAGGAGGGAGAAATGCCAAATTCTATTTCTCAACAAACTATTGCTCACACGAATTTTTCAACCAATGAGATTTCTGCGATAGCTTTATCCCCGAAGAGTTTGGTAAAAGTATGTGAGAAATCAGAAGACACTGAAACGAAGCCCGTGTGTCAAAAAGTTTTATTGTCTTGCCCGAAATGTAAAAGAACTTTTAGGAGAGAAAAGACTTACCAAATTCATGTTGAGAGTTGCCAAAAACAGGAAGTGGAAGAAGATCCACTAAATTATGAGGTCGATCAAAAACTTAGAATCAAGGTGAAGTATTTCTTAGGACAAAATATTTATTTCCTCGGTTTTTCATTGAATTGCTTAGTATTTCTAGTTGAAGTGATTATAGTTATTACGGCGTACGCGTTTCATTACGTACACAGTGATTGTACGTTTGGATTCACTGTCATTCTCATTAATAAATGGTAACTAATTTGTTTTTGCTACTGTCTGTGATTTTTGCAGCCTGCCAAGAAGGGTAAAGCTAAATCAGAATTGGTGGTTGTGGAAGGAATTGTGAACGACATTAACGAAGATGACTTAGATTTGGATGAAGCTATGGAAAGTATGGAAGATCCATTAGGCGACGATCACATATTTGAAACGGAAGAATTACTAGAAGAAGATGAACTCTTTTCGGAAGATGCTCATCAATGTTCACTTTGTGACGACGGATTCCCTACCAAGTTTAAATTAGACGCGCATTTGAAGAAAGCTCATTCTGATGATACGTCTTTAAACGGAACGAAGTCCAAAAAAAAAAGGAACAATGGTCAGAGAAGACAAGATGTGCTTAAGTGCCCGCAATGTCAAAGGATATTCAATCACAGGAACTCACTGGTGTATCACATGAGGAGCCATACTGGAGAGAGGCCACACCAATGTGAAATGTGTGGGAAAAGCTTTTTTGCAACCTCAGCTTTAAAGGTAACTTGAATACGCACAACATTTTTCATTTGTTTTTATAAAATAAAATCAATTTGAGCCGTACTCAAAGAGCGAAATTTGTATTTAATTGCTGTTCTTATCTTCTGAACAGGTCCACATGCGGTTACATTCTGGAGAAAAGCCGTACAAATGTGAGAGCTGCGGACGGAACTTTCGTCAATGGGGAGATTTAAAGTACCACATGATCTCAATACATTCCGATATTCGTCAGTACCAATGTGAATTCTGTGGTAAAGATTTCGCTAGGAAGTATAGCCTTATCGTTCACCGACGAATCCACACCGGGGAGAGAAATTACAAATGCGAGTTTTGTAATAAGTGTTTTCGTGCTGCCAGTTATCTTCAAAATCATAGACGGATACACACTGGCGAAAAGCCTCATGCATGTACAATTTGTGGAAAGCCTTTTCGCGTCAGATCGGACATGAAAAGACACATGGCATCTCATAACCGTGAATCACATCATGGAAACGGGCCGAACGTATCTCACCAAGCCAATCAAAATGTTCAGAATGTCGTAACCGTCAGTAGCGTCAGTAATCCTAATCAGCAGGTACATCTTGAGAGAACCTTTGAAATTTCGTGTTGAATTTTTTTAGTCAATATAACCTCGTGTATGTCAATCCACTTTCTATAGTAATAATGAGGTATATCTATTACATCTCGTGTGGTTCCGTATACCCATGAAGTTATAACTTCTAACTCTCGATTGTGACTTAGTGTTAGCGTTAATACAGAGTTGATAAATTATGGCATATGAATGTTATAGAGCCACACGACCCTAAGTCCATTTAAGTAAATTTTACAGGAAGTGCAAAAAACTGCGCGGAAGCGAAATTTTCTAAATAGCCAAATTTCTTGGCGCAGAAAAATCGACTATTAATAAGCTCCACAATTCTGACAATTTTTGCAAACCCATATACCATTCCGCGTTTGCAAAATATTGCGAAATGTATGTATATATCCAATTCTTGACTTAGTCCTGTATGACCCTGTAATCAATTCAGCTCAATTTATTCGCAAAGGATTACATTCGGGCTAACCCATCTCATCCATACACACCGGAGACATATTCTGAATTTTGTATACATGTAATAATTTTAATTAGACCCTGTAGTCGTGAAATGACCATACTGAACATACAAAATAACTACAATTTTTCCTGCCGCACGAAACCTTCGGGTCTCGTTATTTTCACGAATCTGCCTCGCTATTTTTCCATCTCTCATATCACTGCATTGTCCATCCAGTCTCGCTGTTTTTTTCTCTCCTGTCTCCTGGTATTCTCTACCGAAGTGTTTTTTTCTCTTCCAAAAAGTAGGGAGACGCGGGGGAGGAAAAATATGGAGACATAGGCGAGGTAATTGTATATGTCTGGCTAGTTGTCCGCGCACCGGGATTGTGTGATCGCTTGTGCAATTGTGTGTCCAAACTAAAGGCAAATGCGGTCGTGAAGTCTAGGCCTATAAGCCTAGAGCATACACATGAATGGACTTACTCTGTCATGGCGATGGACGTAGTCTGATATGGATCTGAAAAGTAATTCCCGTATGTTTTTGCATAATGTTAGGATGACCTATGTCCCGCTGGAATTTAGATGCAAACTAGTACACCTGTGCAGACTTATTTACGAAAACAAAATCATTTTCGAAATTTTTGCACTTAGGCGGGTATGAATTTGCAGCCTTCGTATGTGTAAGCAGTTCTCACACCAGTGCATACATTTATTAGTAATGCGCGTATCGTCATGCAGCATTCCATTCTCGGAGAAATAATTCCTTTAATGTATATGTATAACATATTGAGGCGTAGTTACAACTACTACGTATGTTTCACTCATGACTTTATGAATGTATTTTGTTTTTTTTACCCAGCAGCAAATTATAACTATTGGGCCACAGATTACACAACAGCTTGCTCAGGTAGTTAGATCTGGTAGTTCCATTCAGGTTCCTGTTTCTTCCGAAAGTGACTTACAAACGGCGCAGCAGATAGCTTTAGAAGACGGCAACGAGGTTGTCATTACTGGAGATATTGTTGATGGAACACCTATCAATATTACCCTTACTCAAGATGGGATCGCCGGTCATTCCTCTTTAGAAGTAAGTTTTTGCGTACCTGTATACGTATTTAATAATTTCCAGGTTGTTTTGTCAGAAGTACATCAGAGTTTAATGGTTTTCACTTTTCCAGGCTGCTGCGGTTGCGACGCTACAACCCGCGGAAATTCAAGAATCCCAAATTTTGTATCCCAGCAGAGATGGTACTTTGGAGACTGTAACTATACGTGAAAGTAATACAGGGACTCTTTACGTTTGGCCTGTTTTTATGAACTGAATTTGCATAATTATTCTTAAAACTAATCTAAGGTTATTATTTGTAACAAAATCCATAATATTTGTACGTATTCTTTACAAAATGTTGCCATGTAAATATTTAAATATTGAACCAGATATGACGAAAGATACAGAAATTTTTCAGAATTTTAAATACGAAACGTAGTTAAAGTGCGTTGTATATTCTTGCCTTACTATTAAACCGGTTGAACGTGCTCGCAGTTATCCTCTTGTTTATATTTATGTTGATCGTGAAAAAATTATTCAGCATCGTATCAAACTTCTCAGTAGCTCAAAATAATGTACTTCGCAGTAGTACAAAGTAGTAGAAAAGAGAGAACTTCTAATAACTTGCAATATTGGGTGTCTAAACGGAACATGAGGAGGAGCCAAGGGTTTTACCTCGTACCAAAAAAGCAATGGATTAATAAAGACAAAATACACTGAAGAAAAACGAATTAATTGGTGAAGGCGGAGAAAAAACTTTTGAGTTCATCCGTTACTGAAACAAGTTTTTGTGTTGAGGTCGTATCATGGGCTTACAATATATTTGGACCGTAAAAGGACAGTTCCACGGTGCACATCATGTCACTCAATAAGAAGTGAAAGAAGGACAAGAACCATTCCCTCGTCTGCCCAGCTTCTCCGTATCTACCTCCTTTCTCGGATTCTTTTTTACTCAAGGATTCAAGGCAAAGGTCCCGAATTTTCGGCTTTACTCGTCCATGTGAAACGTGACAGTTGTACTCAATGGCTATCTCATTTCCAACTCAGAACCAGTCGAGTGCATGAAAGCTTTTTCTGTACAGCTCCTTTATTATGCCATTTCAACATTTTACTGCTTTTACTCGCCCAGTACATCCTTTGTCCCGTGCTCCTTTTTTTTTAGCAAGGCACTAGACGTTTTATGTTTCATTATTTTTCCGTGTGTCCAGCTACATCGGCCTCCA
Organism: Disparrhopalites patrizii; assembly: GCA_034698585.1. NCBI lineage: Eukaryota > Metazoa > Arthropoda > Collembola > Symphypleona > Sminthuridae > Disparrhopalites > Disparrhopalites patrizii. The sequence continues at coordinate 29,929 of JAQGBT010001230.1, forward strand.
CTCACAGACAAAAAAGTGACATCTTCATGGCATTTCGGAAAGAATTTATCCGTTTTTATTCCTTGAGAAACTCCGAGACACCCGCTTGGAAAGTCAGGCCATAGTTTCAAGGAGTTCAAACAGTCTGGATAAAGACACGTGAAATAAAAATGAAAATTCGGGTTATGTACGAGTGACAATACGACAAGCATGGATACCCATGGATCACAAATGTATAAGGATGCCCATGCTGGACTCACTACTATATCCCCTGGAATCGAGGAACAAAAAAAAATCAAAATTCTGACTTGAAGGTGCACTCTGATTGGAAAAGACGATAACACCGGCCAGTCATGGCCTTACCCACAGAGTGAAAGTTTCTCAGTTCCTTCCGCATGCATGGTGCAGGGAATGTGTGTGGAAGGAAATTGTTGCAGTCAGATAAAAGGAGGATGTTGAGGGAAGATTTTGAGAATTCTCTCTTGTTTTCTTCCCCCTCCGCCGCCTTCCCGTGGACGTCCGTAAAAGTCCACGTCCTTTGAACTGCACGAGAGAATTAAGGAGGAAAAACAAAAGTGTGCAGTAAGTATCTGTACAAAGGGGAATGGGAAGAACATACGTATCATGAAGTGAAAGACGGGGAATGGGGAAGATGCAAAGGTTTCACGATCTCTCTCACTCTCTCTCTCTCTCTCCTTCCTCCTCTAATTTCGAGTCACGTCTTGAGACTCGAAATCTTTTGTCAGTTCCACCAAGTCCTGTGAATCTTGCTTCTTCTTTTTTCCTTGTCTTTCCCCGACAATCTTCTTATCCCTCCTCCATCGTTTTCTTCAGCTTCTCTCTCTCTCCGTCTCTCTCTCTCTCTCTCGCTCTCTCGCTCTCTCTCTCTCTCTCTCTTTCTCCCTCTCTTTCTCTGTCTTTCTTTCTTACGGTATCTCTCTCCCTTTCACTCCGTCCTCCCGTCTTCCGTCTGACGAGCTCTATTTCCACGAGCTTGTAATCATCATTAACATCGACAATAATTTAGATTTATTGGAAACATCCCCCACTCGCACGCATTACGCATCGTACACTCTGTTTTTACCACAAGTATGTACACTTGTATGAACCTCCACCTATACACATTTCTTCCTTTTGCTTCTCTGAATATTAGTTATCACAAGCATACTTCCCCGCCTCCTTTCTACACACAACTCCACAAAATCCCACAGACTCTCACACCAAAGCCCGGCCTTTCATTACGCAACCCCTGGTGCAGCGTATAAATGCAAGTGTACATCCGTAACCATTTTAAGTTTGCTTTTTTTTCTTCAAATGACTGCATACAATTACTATTACGTCCTCCACTGAATCTCCCCTTTAACAAGTGTACCGTTGTAAGGTACAAAAAAATGGAATATGTTCTACGGAACTATTTTACGGAAACTATATATGTATATACGTATGATAAGGTGTAATATGTGTACATATAGGTACACATATTACACCTTCGGATGCTCTACAATAAATTCAACCGGGTTCAGCAAGGAGAAACCACGTTCAGAATGCTAATTTCTCTCACTGCTGGCTACACGCGTCTGCTGGCAAAAAAAAGAGCATCTCAGAGCTTTCATCCTTTGCATTCTGACTCTTCTGGTGTCTTCATCAAATGGGTAAAACTAAAGTTAGGCATTCCGCTCATAAATAAATCTCTACTTTACTAATCATAAAAAGTGACAGGTATTGCCACCAGTGTTATCTCCATGGCAGTCTTCCCTATTAACCCCGCAGGTATCCATTCTAATAAGAATGGCTTTTCGAACCAGTGTATAAAGTCAACCCTTTTTTTCTCCTTGTGACTATACAGAGGCTGCTTCTTCCTAACCGCTCGGTGCTTTCTCTGATAGCTCAGGAAACCCTTTGAAGTGGTGTAAAAAAAGGAAGTGCTGGTGATATGTACACATCCAAAGGTAAAACCACGTGCCTTTTTGCTCTCTCACGCCTTTCCTTGATTTCCTAGGCAATTCCCTGAAGAATCCACTTCTGCATTATCTCCCCTGCAAATCAGAATACGTATTGTTAATCTGTCTGAGCAGAGCTTTGAAGCGTTACAAAAGTTTACGACTAGCAATGATGGAAACATTCAGAGCTTAAGACATAAATATTCCGGAGCCCTTGCCAGTTTTTAAATAAATACTACTTAAATAAATTTTTAGAGGGAAAACATGTGGATAATCAGCAAATCAAACTAAACGCCCGGAGGCTAAGCTCCGGCATGATTATACTTCTGGAAGTATTTCATATCCAATTCCAGTACGTACAAGCTATTCCATGTGCTGTATTTTTTCCCCGCAACACTCGTGTTGGTTTATTAAAAGAAATACGGCGTTTCCCTAAAAAACAAACGATGAGAACATGCCTTCACAAAAGTTAACATCCTATAAAAACGAGTGGTTAGTCACTGTGTAAAAAAAAGGGGGAAAGTCAGATTCTTGAAAGTAAGCATGATGAGTTGAGAGGGGGAGAAAAAAAGAGATTCGGAATTATTTGAGCACCAAAAGCAGAGATTGAATATTTTCAAGGGGTTTGTAAATCTTGAGTCACATTGGTATTCAGTTTGATGTGTATTTTGTTGCACATTTTCTACGTTCTCTCCCTGAGAGTTGTGGTTGTGTGAATAAATTTAAATGTAAAAGTAAGTCCCAAGAAAAAGCAACTCGGCTCAAAAATTCATGAGCTCCGCCACGCTTTCATGGATACACGGATGGCTCAAGTCTGGAACTGTTGGAAGCTGGAATGTGCTCGCACTTTTCTCAGTAATACCGTGTAGAATACATTCCTTGTAGTCACATCCATAGATTCATAGATCTTGTGTGGGCATGAAATGAGCTCAAATACAATTGAACAAATTACTTGATTACTGCAGTAAATATTTAGAATCGTGGAACTCATTTTTTTGGGGCTCTGGGAAATGTTGTACTAGCACAAGAATGAATCCCAACTGCTTCCTCTGTGCCTCATTATTGCCTCCAGCAGTAACACAATAGCCAATATATTCATATAGGTATACTTATGGACGAAAACAAAAGTGCATACGTATGCATAATGTTATCTTTTAGGGTTATCTTTTCCTATAGCTTTCACTATCTACGTTTTATTGCAGCAATTGTGGGTTTATTAGTAATCTTAAACGAGGAAGATAATCGTAGGTAAAGCGATAATGTTTGTATTACAATCGAATTAATTTTTACAGCCAGTACATTGGTCTAATACACAAAGGGGTGGGTAGCCGTATTTTTATATAAACAATTTAAAAAATGCCATTTAATTTGCATTGAAGAAATGTAATTTTAACTTCGATTTATTTTCAACATTATTTTCAGCATGGAGAAGGTTCGACGGGGAATGCAATGTGGGAGCATTTGAAGGATGCAGCATTAAAATTTACACCACAACAGCAACAATGGCTCCCGTTGAAATTACTAAATTAAAATTATTATTATGGAAATTATTTAGCTTTTTAAAGTAGAAGAAAAAATTTTGAATACAGTAACAAAAATTCCAACAAACTTATGGAACCCAACACTTTCTTCTACACTTGCTTGTAAGTCTCCAAGATTATCTTATCTAATTTAATCTGCTTGAAGTTAATTTGTGCTGCGTTGGGCGGGAATGTGCAGTGGCATTAAAACTTATAAAAATAGCAAATATACGCACGAATGGGTCGATGTTTCAGTAGATTTACAAAACTTTGCTTGAAGCATTGCAATCACGTGCGTTTATCGTTTTTACCCTGAAGGAAACTTAAACAATATAAAAAAGGGGACATCATGTAAGCATGGATGACACAAATCTGCAAGTGAGAACTTCACATCTCTCTGGAGTCTTTCCAAAGCTTGAGCTTCAAAGTGAAATGGATTAAATTAAAGGCAGTCACACTATCAGTTTTTCATGTTCCTTACTCTCAAATTACTTTTTCCCTTTTTCTGCTCCCGTATACACACGATATTACCAAAATTAGTTTACATGCGGGTTTATGGTGATGCGAATACGACGAATTGTTAGGAAATACTAGAATATGTGCGAACCAACCCCTTCATTGTGATCGCTGACAAACAAATTCAAAGCTATACAAAAAAGCAGTTTTTTTATTCAATTCAGGAAGTCTTTGGTTTCTACTCAAAAAAACATGAGGTCGTGGTTAGATTCCAACTTCTTTTTTTTTGTACTTGTGCAATGTTTTTGGTTTTGAGGCTTTCACACATTGTAAGCATTCCTAAAGAAAGCTATACGCAACTGACTAAAAAATTATTATTGTGCATTCAATTTACATCATTTATGTCACATAAGCGTGAGAAGTGTTCGCCAGAAGGCAATTGAAACGAATAGTTTACTATCCCGTAAAAAAGGGAAATTAATTGCTGAATTAGGCCACGACTCATATAGAATTATTGGTGGAGGCAAATAATGGAGTTATGCCAAATACACATTTGAAGCCATTGTGAATGCACTTTAATTCCCCATTTCGGGACACCCGTGACATTTTTCATTAATATTAAATTATAATTCTTTCCATATTATAGCATTCTAGTTCATATAGTCGGAGAGAAAGAGAGAAAGAGAAACGGACTAAACGGGTCAAACCCCGTGTTCAGACTTTCCTTTTGCCGCGCGCTTTCTGTCAAAATGAAGGGAAATACATCCTTCATCGACTTTAT
>JAQGBT010001231.1:0-34579 GCA_034698585.1 Disparrhopalites patrizii
CAAATTTAATTACCCAGTAGTTAATTGGTATTTAATAATTATTAATTTCGAAGGCGTTAATTGCACAGGCCTGGTAGTTACTGATACTGATACTACCCAATTTGTAAACTGTGCATGCCTGTATTTACATATTGCAGCGGGTTACGAGTTCAGCAATCTCACGGATTTCTTCCAAGTTCTTCAACTTCCGTTAAAACTTAAATATGTGAGAAGAACAGTTCTTATCCCAAAACGGGGGCTGCTTGGACAAAGTATTTCTGATGACGCGTGTACCCAGGATGCTGAAGTTGAAAATGTACTTCAGTTGCTCAAAAGAAAAAAGCCTTACACTATGTTTGATCGGACATGGCCATGATTGGGTCTCACTGATTGGGCGGACAAGGGTGACGGAGCACTAATTTGATGGACGGCCGGAACAGCAGGACACTAATTTGGCAGACATGGTGGCGAGGCCACCAATTTACGCAACGCGCTCCATTATGCTCACCCATAATATTTACGAAGAAAAAATTACGCTGCTTTTTGTATAGAGAGAATGATGACCTTTCACATCCCTTTCAAATCAAGCATGTGGACCGATTGGACTTTGTCCTTCATTTATTCGCGTTGCCTAAAGCGGAAATTAAAATCCATGCAACCTCTGGCCAGTACAATTACAATGAGCTAATCCCTGATCTCGCGCCCGGGAGTAAGAAGCGCTACGACTTTGGACATTTTGGCATCGATATTTCCATATTTGTGGATGAAACTCAACGTTCCTTCCTGGGTAATACCCGTGGAATTCGTATGGAGTATGTAACACTGTGTGTAACATGGGCATAGTAATATCTGTAGTCTGTAGTAAGGGATTTTAACTTATTTTTTCATTCAATCTTTGATATTTTGATACCCAGCAAGGGCGTTTTCGAACTTGAATGAAAACGTCTGTTTGAATACGTTTATATTGTTTGAAATTACAGCCGACTCTCTCTATAACGGTTCCCCTTAAATCAACAAATTTTCCTCTTCATAATGAAAAACCATTATAGAGAACAGAAATGTCTGTGTTAACAATTTGAGAAAGTTTTTTAAGGGGACATTTTCTGCCACCTTTATACAGAGAAAACCGTTATAAGGGAGCCCGTTATAGAGAGAGTGGACTATACCTAGTTTGCTATTAATTTTGTGCTATTTTTTAATTTTTATTTCAGATGAAATATATGGAAAAATTGTTTTTTTTTGTCTCCGAGTAGAAGTGTTTGTGCAGAAGTTGTGAACATTTTCAGAATTTAAATTTTGTTCTTCTATTCTAATTAATGTTTCGAGCGCGTTTCTCTTCGTATATTTATACTATTAATATGTATACATATGTATGTACTGACATAACCAGTGCAATCTGATTTGCATGTAGTATTTGTCTTCACATTTGTTCTTGCAAAATCAAAGGTGCGTTCTCCTAGAACTCCTGTCCTTGGTGGTCCTGCTGCACTGTTCCAGACTTTCATTGTGTACCTACAAATATGTACCTATGCTCCATCCAGGAGCATTAAACATTATGCAACATGCCTTGCATTTTTATTTTTATTTTACTATCATTTTCAGTTTGTTCGTTTATTCCATTAGATTAAGGATGCATACAGACATTAAATCGAGTTTCGTTTAGACTGGTCACACGGGAGCAGCGACACCCGGATGAGCGCCTTTCTCTTACCCATGGCTTCCATTAGATGAAGGAATGTGATACTGGAATGGAATTGCCATTCCCATTGTTTTTCCCAGAAGAGCAGCTCCCAAAGCTGAATCCCCACCTTGGACTATCTTACATTTCATTTGATTGAATACAGACCGTAATTCTTGCTGCAGGAGTTGATTTCTCTGCAAAGCCGAGCCAGTTCCATAAAGAGTATGAATGCCATGCTGAAGAAGGAAATCTTGAGGCATCAAGACTTCACTGTTGACCATAATTCCATGACACAGGGCGCGACTGAGATGGCCAAGGTTGAAATTGCCCGGGTGAATATTGTGGACACTAGCTCTCTTCCCGGGGTCACTTCTTTCACCTTGATACGTGGGCATAATTTCCAAATCCGTGGATTCTACCAACTCTCCTTGCGCCAAAAGCGTTCTCCATATTCGATCTCCAGAAATTATTCCGGAGCAAAGTGAAATTATCAATTATTTACCAAATCAATTATTTACTATTCGTGTTGGTGGAAGCCATTATAAAATTATAACTGACCTTCATCCACCTGATAGCCGAATTGTCGGAGTGTTGTTCGGAAAAAATGGACCACCGTTGCCAGGCAATTTCCTCCAGTTAGTGCTGCCGCGACGGCCACGTACGTACCATCGATGTAAGGGAGATAGTTTATTCCTTTTGTGAACGTGTCATCCAACGGTGAGATTGTTGGCTCAAATCCAGAGGGCATCACAAACGCGATTTGTAAAGACGTTGAAATATTCATTATGCCGGAAGTGTTCGGGGGCTTGTCGAATAAAGTGGAATAAATGGATGCCTGAAGGTCTCCTAGCGCAACACCTGCATATAAATAAATTAAATATACTCTATCTATATGCATCCCAATGTTCGTTATTAATATTGTCAAATCATTCGAAACAGCAATTCACCTATGGGACATCCTGGAGAAATTCCATGCCACGGATGTGAAAGTTGACCAGCGCATTGCCCTGCCTCCTGAATAGCCGGCAGTAATTTGACGGGAAACTTTTCCTGGAATAGGATTTCACGATTCCAGTCTCTTTTGGACGAATTAAAATAGCCCCAGCTTGCAGCATTCTGAGGGGACATGACTGGGGTGCCTCTGCTGTTCGTCAACACACTCACAAGGAAATCCTACGCGTTTTTCAATGATTACTGGCTTAATATGTATCCTATTGTTAGTATCATTGAATGGTTTCGTATTTTAATCTTCGTTAATGCATACATGAATTGTGGCGGCGTAAGAGTATTTTTGCAAAACTTCGGGCTCGTTCTTGTGCAGCCAAAATATTGTTGGGATTCCAAAGCCTGTATGCACCCCCAGGTGAGAATCGGGCTTAGGAAGAGTTGATAGAAACGCCGGTGAGCAACGAGAATCCTGTACCAAAATATATAATAATTACACATATAAAAAAAGTTTTTCAAAAGATGAAACGATGAAAAACGATTTCGTAATGTGTCCCAAACGTACATAAATATGCACGCACGTTTTGTAGCCAGAAGCCATGCATATACATACATGTAGAGAAACCTTACCTGCCACGTTATTAAATTTGATACATTTTCGGGATTTATGTGAAGAGTTTCATCATCCCGATTTGTGTAATTCCAAGCGCCATCTGTCCAAAGAACAGCACCGTGCATTTGACCGGAAACACCTGTGGAATGGGACGTTTGCCATGTGGAAGTAAATAATTTTACGTTGTTTTATACCAACTATTTTTTTAAAATATTTTAAGGGTCCAACCCAAGTCAAGCCGTTGCTTTTAAGTCTAATACTGTGTAAAGGCATAATCAAAATTTTACCAATGTAGCCAACTTCGGACAAATTTTGAACCGACGACGCATTTCGCATAAGATCTTGCACCGTTTCCACGATCGTGACCGGATTTTGTTCATTTCTGTGGATATCAGGTTGTGAAATCACAGCCTGAAAAAATAAATGATAGATTTAAAGTATTAAGGTAATACAGTCCATAACGAACAGGCGAACATCAGACACGCTACAGGACATGAATACTTTCAAATTAGATGTTAAATATTTTTTTATAAACTACTCCAGGCATTTACCTCGGTGGCCTTCGAGGCTTCATACTTGATTGCGTTAGTTTCCGCGTCCACCAAAACAATCTTCACAGAAGTTGTTCCCAAATCGATCCCTAATAAAATGGTCATTTTTATGGAAATGTCGGAATCTTCGGATGTCTTGACAAAGATTTGCACAAGCGAAAATCAACTGTCCCTCGTGATTAGAGCAGTAACAGTGGTAATTACACAGCCATTTGAAATACGAGCGTCCCGTGTGCTCATGGAATTAAATCTCTCTTCACAATCAATAGCTCATTCTCGACTTATGCCGTGTAAGTTCCGTATGAAGAAACAGAATGTGACCTTGAGATTAAGCAAGATACACTGTGAGGAGTGAGGCTTTTGACAGCTGGAGATGAAATGTAGTGTTAGTATGATCACAGTGTGTAGTGTTAGTAATTGCACAATATTATTATCTATATCTATATTGAAAGACCAAATCATACACAGTAAACACTGCAGAAGGATGAAGGATGCACATCTTTATCTATCCTACATAGAAGTATAAAGTACATGTGTGTGACGCTTTTCCCGTTAATACGTAACTGACTTAGGTTGCGCTTTCAAAATAATAAAAATCCGTTTGGAACGATCAGAATACCAATTTTTTCTAATGTTTGCATTTACTAGTATGAAAATTAACATTTTGCGAATTGGAGTTTAAATTCCTTTTTTTTACGTAAATAAAATAGTTACGCTTATTGCCTACTGCCTACATAAGCATAACCCTACATTTCATCTCCAGCTGCCAAGCCTCAGTTTTACTGAGATTTACTGTGTTTAGTAAATAAACACCCGCATCTCCCGACAAAATGAACTAAAATTGGCATACTACAGTTATTTAATGGAATACATCCACCACGCGAATTTATAAATAAAATACAGAAATATATATGTATATCACAGAACCTTTGCAATGAGTTTATTTCCGTCATTATTCACGGCTGACGGCTAACAAAGTACGGCATACCCAAAAAACATTTAATATGCGAATCCTCTATAAATAGCACATAACAAACTAAACATTTTCAGGAGTTGTACTTAAGTTAAAGTTGAAGTACCATGTGTACTTCATTGTACACGATTTTTTGAGCACTTTCTACAATATTGTGATAGTGATTATCCAATAAAGAACAAAGATTTACAACCCTTTCACAAACCTTCGTGGATTCGTGCTTTGCTATGAAAAATTAACTGACGGGATGATTTTTTTATATGATATAATGGTCTTACAAAGTGTTGTTTTAAAACAAGATTCACACTTGGTGTAAAATAAAACTATCGCACTCCATCTTAATAAAATTAAAGATTTGTTTCAATAAATGCGATTTCATTGCCCACTAAGTATAATTGTTTTTGAAATCGTTCCACAACTTCATAGTGTTGTGAGCGGGCAACGATAGTAAAGCCAAAGGGGTCTTTTAGAGGTTCATCAAATATTGTCAGTCGTTTCTTCCTCAATTGTGCGGAATTACAGACAGGTTTTTCTGTTTCACAATCAGTAGAACGTGAAGAAAGCTTTGTTGTACAAGCCTTTGATGATGGTATTGATATTTGAAAGCCTTTGGAAGCGAGACGCGCAGAATGCTGGCGAAAAAGAAGGTGAGCATCAGACCCTTGAATCATAATAGGAGTCGTCCCGCATGTTTTCATTGCTTGAACAGTTTTATTCACATTCTGAGTCTCCTTATTTTTATTATGAGTAGAAACATCCCGGAGAAAATCACCGGTACGAAAGTGCTGGTATTCTTCCTGCCGACTGTTCCCTTCTCTTTGTTTTTCTGAAGATTCCTTGGAAAGCAGGCATCTTTTTCGTTGAAAAATCTCCCACACATCTCGCAAGGCTAAGTTCCAGTGTCGATCGAAAGCTAGGATACAAGCTGTACAGTAACCACGAATCCCCGCTACGGTTCTCGTCCAAATGATAACTCGCTGCCTAGTATTCACTGCTTTACGAATTGCACTCTGAGGACCCTCGACCGTCTCCATCATTTTTAGAACATTTGGATGTTCTTTCGGAGGACGGTACACAGGTAGCTGATGCGCTAAGAATTTCCTTCCCGGTATTGGATACTTCGGGTCCTGCACAGGAAGTGGCAATGTGGCTGCGGGGGGAGGCTTCATTGATGTTGCTGGTTTTGCTGATGATTCCATTCCGTCCGCTTCATTTTTAGTGCTACCAGCTTTGGAACTTGCGGCGGCTTGCCTCTGAGCTTGTTCGAACAAATATTTCTGATTCAACGTAATGTTCGACTTCTTTACGGGAGCTTGAGTTGGGTCTGGAATAGCTTTCTCCAACTCAAAGATGTGAAGATACCGTGGACTTTCCTTGGCGTAGCCCTTTAAAACCTCCTCCTCACAATGTAAAGCTATCAATGGGTTGAATTTCGACGACGTCGCATCTACTAAACTCTCGGGATCAGTATTAGAATCCGAACTATTCTCTTCCACGGTTAAGGGGGGACTCTCCACATCCGAAGATTTTTCATCCATCATGAATCCGATTCGAACAGAATGCAAGAGACCATTATCAATTCTGCAACATAATGAATCAAATTTTTTTAGAAACTTCCTTGACATTCCTCTTCATCATATTCAATACTTAAACGAGCGGAATCCACCTTAAACAGTTTTATAGTCTTGTCATTGTGGACGTCCAGATCACTTTCTCAGAGACATGGTTGGCAGACCAAGTATGTGATTAAGAATAGTATAAATAAATAATAAACCCTTCCAAAATGTTTACCGGAGTCATTTTAGCTGTGACACTCAGAGTCTCTGACTGATCTGACCGCCCGACGTCTCACTACTTGACAAAACACGTTCGTAAACTCGTAACTTTGGGAGTCTTGAAGTTTTCCACAATTTCAATAACACCAGCAATCTCATGCTAGCAAATTTTACGGGATCCGAATTTTCGCAGACTTTAAAGTCTGCCAATATCAATTATCTTGCTGCAAACAGTGATAAGCGGAAGCACAACTGCACAACGGCAACGGTACAACCGGAAGTGGAAAAACCTGATCCGGAATTCTGGAAAATGGAAAAAACTTTGGAAATGCTTGCCTTTCGCGGGATGAGTTCGCGGGTTAAATTCTGGATTTTCATTGGAACCTCTTAAGCGCGCAAATCTTTGAATTCGCTTCTTTTCTTTTTCCGAGTCGATTTTGTTTTTGCTGCTTTTGCTTTTATTATAGCTCAGTTTGCTGGCTGAAATATATAGCATATAGCATTGGCCATTGGCACCGGCGAACGGCGAAGCATTTTATAGTCATATAGCTTTGGATTTTGTCCGTCTGACTCAAAAACTCAAAATCTCGGGATCATTAATTCATTAACAATTTAAATCATCAATTAGTGTCAAAATCAAAGTCCAAACTTTTGGACCGCAAAGCTTCACCCTCACCGTACAATAGACGTCAATTGACCGCGTCTCCACAATTTACAATCTACCGTTTTCTTATTCATCGCCTTTCAATTAGATTCTATCGAATGAATTTTCGAACATTAAACTTTTTGAATCTTTTCAAGTAGTATAAAATAACCTTTCAGAAATTGTCCGGTTCCAGATCCAAGCAGAATTTGAGTTTCCACGAACGATTCTAATGTCTGATTTCTATTTTCCGATACAAAATTAATCTACACTGTTTTGTTTATTTTAACTATTGTTGGTTAGGTCTTTCGGGGTGGCAATTTATTACTGTGAGTAATAGAAGTTAATCCGTTAAGCGACATGTCTGTAATTAGGACGTACGGAGATAAGCCGGTGAGCTTTCAACTTGAAGAAAATGGTGAATATTACTGTGTCGGTTCGGAGGTACTTACTTGCATTTAATTATTAGATTACACTCCTTATGCAATGTTCCAAATGGCGCCGTGGAATATTGGAAATTGTTTTATGTTTATGAATAAATATTTGACTATGTTCTTTTTAATAGGTTGGAAATTACTTGCGAATGTTTCGCGGTTCATTGTACAAGAGGTATCCTGGTCTGACTAGACGAACCATAACAAACGACGAAAGAAAGCGGTTGTCCGAATTGGGTTTGAGTCAGCACGTCTTGGCATCAAATATTTCTTTGCTGAGAGCTATTGAGGTTGATGAAATAATTGAAGGCAACGATGATAAATTTAAGGCAAACTCAGTACATTCGTTTGATACGCCTGCTCCACGGTTTGACATATTATATTTTTTATCAGATTAGAATATGAACATAGTAATAATTAGAACAAAAACATCCATGCTGATTTGTGAGGCAGACAGTAAAGCCCAGGAAAATTACGGACAAGGAAATTTCGTACACCAGTCTCGCAATAAAACTTCATTCAGGTACTATTTCGTACAAATTCGTCTCGAACAAAGTCAAACACGTCCCATGCAATGTAAATTTGGCCAACAGGTAGTGTGAGTAACAGTCCCAATGATGACTGTCACAAAAGTATTCCCTGTCGATCACCGTGCAATGCAAATGTCAACGGCTCATTTGAGTGATAATGTATAAATGACTGTCCAACAGTGCTGCCCGCCAGCGAAAATAGTATATTCTATTCTATTCTTTGTGTTGTGAAAACAATCCTAGTCTAGTCTATTCTATTTTTCATGTTTTTTAACCAGGCGTAATCTATTCTATTCTATTAACATTTAAATTTGTGCGAAATTTATCAGAGACCGCTCCTATTCTATTCTATTAATTCACTATCTTCAGCATCGGTGACTCTGGCCCTATTCTTTCGTGCAAAAATGATGCTATTCTATTCTATTCCCCAATTTTAAACTTTGATCCTAGTCTATTCGATTCTGTTAATTTTGCTCAAACATCACTGAAATTCTATTCTATTCCCTATTAACCGATTCTATTCTGAATAGAATAGGGCAGCACTGCTGTCCAAAAATATTCATTTAATTCTTCAAATCGTACGATTCAAGTATAGCTGTCTTCATTCGCAGATTATAGTCCAATGATGATTGTCACATTTTATGCAGATATTTGCAGGGAAAGATTACTTTGCTCACATTCCTTTCAACAGTTTTTAGTTTTTATACCCGTAGGCTGGATTAATTACGGATGTGTTTGTATGTATTTATACATGCGTTACTTATTTCAATTTCTCATAAAAACGTACTAGTAGAATTTACTGTTTGAAATAAATTTCTACATGCTTTGCACTTTAAGTTTCTTTCATCCTGACCGAATTGTTTGAAGACCGTAAAATGTGTATGGTTTGATCTTTCTGGTCGAAAAATGTGTTTGTATGAAATATGCCTTGAACGAACCTGCATTGACCGAAAATTTGTTTGTTTAAATTATTGTATGAAATATGACTTGTACGAAATTCTGCTGACCAAAACACTTATACGAACTTGTCCTTGAATGTACGGTCCTACGTTTGCTGTTTTGCTGATATTTAACGTCAAAAAAGAGTATCCACTAAACTTTTCTCGTTGATTTACAGGGAACCGAAAGCAAAAAAGCCAACCCAGTGGGTTCCTATGCTGCCAAATAGTTCACACCTGGATGCTGTTCCTCAAGCCACGCAAATCAGTCGAAATCGAGTGTCAACCAAAAAAGTTCGGACGTTTCCGTTGTGGTAATATTAGCGTTTTTCTGAATCAAAGAGAATTTTATAATGTCTTGTGGATTTCTAATTGCTGTTGCTGTTACACTTTCGAGTTAACATTGTGTCCTGTTTGTACTTTTTAGTTTTGATGACACCGAACCCACTTCAGTATTTGAAAATGCAATGCAGCCAGAGGTTTTGGTTCCAATAAGGCTAGACATGGAAATAGAAGGACAGAAACTACGTGACACCTTTACGTGGAATAAAAATGGTTGGTTCATTTTGCTGCTGTTGGAATGTTGCACCCAACGTTAACAAAATGTATGGTTATGTCATACATTATATGTATTTCTGTATTATGTTCTTCATTGTCAGAGTCGTTGGTGACGCCGGAACAATTTGCTGAAATATTGTGCGACGATCTGGACTTGAATCCAGCTACATTTGTGGCTGCAATTGCCCAAGCCATTCGGCAGCAAATTGAAGCATTTCCAACCGATAACCTCCTCGATGAACAAGCAGATCAGCGTGTTATTATCAAGGTAGTAATCGCCGTCTAAACTCATAGCTTGAACAGATCAACTGGAAGGACTGACTAAGCTCATACTGTACTGCACGAATGAATAATTTATTTTCAGTTGAACATTCACGTCGGTAATACTTCATTGGTCGATCAGATCGAGTGGGACATGAGTGAAAAGGAAAATCATCCAGAAGGTTTTGCCGTTCGTTATTGTGCTGATCTTGGACTGGGCGGCGAGTTCGTCACTGCCATTGCGTACTCCATCCGAGGCCAACTGTCATGGTACCAAAGAACATACGCCTTCAGTGAGGCTCCTCTTCCCACTGTGGAAATTCCCATGCGTCATGCAGCCGAAGTTGGAGTTTGGACACCATTCCTTGAAACGTTGACTGATGCCGAAATGGAGAAAAAGATGCGAGATCAAGATCGAAACACAAGGTAGAGAATTATTTCCGTGATAAAACACATACATTTTTGTCTTCCGGGCCTTCCGGGCTTTCATTTCTCTTCTCAAATGCAATAATTTTTTATTTTATTACAGGCGAATGCGTCGATTAGCAAATACCACGCCTTGGTAGTTGCCTCCTACCAGTGAACTGTCAAGTGAACTCGAAGCCCACATTAGTCTGAATGCATCATTCAACTTTTCAGATGGGATGCAGTATGCAATATTATGGAGTTTCCGTGGAAAGGAAGCACGTAGTGTACAATATTTATGACCCGGGTTATGTTATGTAAAGCGGTTATGTTTATGTATGTATGTATAATTATTAATTATAATTATTATCACAGATGTAATATTTTTTCTTTGAAAAAAAGTTCAGTAATCTCTGTTTAAATATTTACTGCTTGTAGTCTTTGTAGCTCCGTTTGATTATATTTGTTTACTAATATGTAAGGTATCGTTTTATACAAAAGTCGACCGCCAAGCCGTGTCCAGTATCAATTTTATGCTATAGACTATATACATACATTACTATTGGGTTTCTCTTCGTTGTTTTATTACGAAAGGCTGTTGTGCATCCGGCCGGCAGCAAGACGTGCGACTTTATCCCTTGTGTAATAAAATCCTTTTTGGAAATGATGGAAAAGTACCTTTGTATTTCGTATTACCCACCTACGTATGTATATAAATATAAATGCTTATGTCATGTCTCTTCCCATTTCGCATAAATGGCAGATACGCATTTATGGAAAACAAGGAGAGTCGCGGGGTGGGGACGGGAGGAGGCTTATTGATCTATAAATATTAAATAAGGGAATCTCAGAAGAGTTCTATGCATCAAGATGTATGGAGATAGGAAAGAGAACGAAAACAACGGGATTTTCAGAGATAAAAAGAAGAGAAACCTTCACGAGTGAATAAAGTTCTCAGAAAAACTCGGATGTTGTAAACAATATTTTGTAAGTAATTACATATTTGGCAAGAAGAGAAAAGATCACCTGGAGAAACGATGTCTAGGAATACTTGGAAAAATGCTCGGGAGAAAAGTCAGTTACCAAGACCACGAGGAAATAAAACATTTCAAGTTATAGGCACAATGCTTGGTGAGCCGTACACCCGGAGAAAGTTGAAGAGCGAGAGAGATAGAAGAGAGGAACCAAGGGAAAGCCGATGATCCTAACGAGGAATGAAAAGGTGTGCTTACGGAAGAAAAGCCTTGAGTGAAAGGACGTGAAGTATACATAAATGACGGGGATTGGGATTTCCCTCTCTCCTCCAGGGTTGAATACTTGTCAATGAAGTAATGAGATCCCTTTCCCCCGAGGATGTATATAAGTCCTTTCCCATGGAGATCTCCTGCAGAAGAGTGAAAGAAAGTTTTGGGTAAAGGTGGGAAGGAAGGAGAAGAGCTGGGCAGAAAGAGGGAGGTGAGGCGTCCAGGCGTCCTTGAGAGAATCCTCCGCATTTGATATATAGCAGAGATGTGGAGAATTTGGGGAATTATACGGACATGGATATTTTGGATATGTGGGATACCTGGGAAAGCCCGTGGCTTCTCATTCTCACCTTTCTTATGTTATGGGACGGGAGAAAGCGGAGAAAGTGCGGATGAGCAGAGATGTTTTGGTATGGAGATGGGGGATGTGCGATGTGCTCCCTGTTGATATTTTGTGAATGGAAGGACTGGAACCTCCCACACGTGGGCCTTTTCTCCTTTTTTGACAGCCATGCGTGGTTAATTTGAAAACACTCCTGCCAACCTTGGGACTTGTTACTTGTTTGTTGGGAAGGCTGATGCTGAACGGCTGAAGGCTGAAGCTGAAGACTCAGAAGAGAAGGCTGAAGGCTGAACTGCTGAAGGGAAGGCTCTTCGCTCTGCCCCTCGAATCCCCGTCTAATCTCCGATTTCTCCCGTATTTCCTCCCTCTATCCCGTTATTCCGTATTCCCCGATTCCCCGTCCAGTCCACATTCTCCCAACACTCCGAAGCCAGTGTTTAGTGCGGGCGAGGGGAAGTTTTTACTTTTTACTTTTACATTTTACTCATCTTACCCACTGCAGAAACTTGCAAAGAGTCACGGAGGAAGGCAACCTGGGATCTTCCTCATCCTCCTCATCTCTCTCTGTCTCTCTCTCCTGTCCTCCTCCTCATCCTCTCTATCATCCTCCTCTTTTCTCCCTTCTCATTCCATCTCCTTTGGTCCTCTCAATTTATCTCTATACCCCTCATTAGCCACACGCCACACCATATACAGGTCGTCCTCGTGCTGAAAGGAAACATTTCCCATTTTCCTCGTATAATTTTTTACACAATCTGTAAGACACCATCCCTTGCTATCTAAAATTCCAACACAAGTTCACCAAAACGCAGAAAATCTTCAGAGTGACCTGTTTCGTCCCGTCACACACAATTCCAGAGGTAAGAAAAATTGGCATTTATGTATGTTTCACAATAAAAGAACGTGAGGTTATGTCAGGAATATCTGCAGGTGATTCATTCGCACATTCGTTTTAGTCATCTCTTGTTCAACGTGTCAATTTTGAAAAGAAAACGTGTTCGTGCATGTGCTGGATTTTCCTTGGAGAAGCGTTTTTAATTTGGTTAGAACCACTGTTTTTCCTTAACTTGGTTAAGTTAGCAATTTGGTTGGGTAAGAAAATTAATTTTCAATTTCTGTTCACTTTGCGAAAAAGAAGGGTCGGGTGCAGGTTAGTTTAAAGAGAAAAACGCTTGGCAGGTTTCTCTAACAGGGCACCGTTTTTTAATTGAATGGATGGAGTCGGTTGTGAGGTTTCGGTGCACATGGGTGCTAATTAAGTTTATTCATCAGGCATCGAGTTGACGAGCACCGCGTCTGTTCTCACGAGAAATTCTGTTGAGTAATTCTGTGTATGTTGTATAGACATGAAAAAAAACGGGAAATTTTAGAATGCCTAATGTAGGGCAAAACTATAGATTTCGATAAAATACTACGTATACCTAAGTAATTGCAGCTTTTACATAAGTATATTTTTCAAAGGAATTTAATAAACGGTAATTTGCATGGCATTCAGGCTTGTTTTTGCAAACTTCAAAGGGACCATGGCGTAAATCAATATTTTTTTACTTTAGTTTTACCTCTTCCGCTACTCTTGATGTAAATTGATATTGATATAGATGTTATTATGTGATAATGTGATATGTGATGTGTTTGCTGTCTTTTATTATTACAGCACGAATTCGTCCGGAGCCAAAGGAAATAGGAATAAAGTGCACGGTGGCATATAGCTGATCGTGTACACGACGACATTTGCGTCTTTTGATTACCTGGAGAATACTATGATAGTTTGCTACTGACACTGACTCAGAGAAGTCGTCATCATGGGACAAGATGAGTGGCTGGAGCTCACTGCCAAGCTCTCTATCTACTCGTCTGTTTTCATCGTCATTTACTTTTTGGCTCATGCCATCATCCGCATTGTTCGGTGAGTTGATCTTGTTAATCAAATATTTTAATTAACACTCATTGTTTTATTGTTCCTCCTCTTTTCCCGAGCTCTTCTATGGTTTCGGATATCACAAATGCTTTGTGTAAGTAAATCCGGGCTGCCTGCTCTCAAAAAGTTTTGACACGGTATAGGTATAGACTGGTTGCGTAGATGTTTTATTTGGTTAAAACTCTAGACGTATGAATTTAGCCGGATGAATTTTGATTGTTTCCTCATGGCATGGCTAGTATTGGTATAAGAATACTGACTGCGTGCTGAACTAAATACCTGTGAATGTTTGTTTGTGAAACTACAGGATGCCCAATCCCCCGTGGAAGGAATGGAAAACAACAAAGAACCGAGCTGTGGAAGTGTACAAGAAGCCTGTGGAACTTGCCTACGTTCTGAAGCTTAAGGAAGATTCTACTCAGACTCCGAATTCAGTCACATTCCACCTAAAAGCAAATCGATCTGCAAAAATCAAATTATTCTGGGGAGTTGGCGTTTCGTATATTTTTGAACTTATGAGATGTTCCTGGAAAGACTTTCACACGGCTGTTTCCAGTCCTGCCTACGAAATTCCAGGCTCTCGTTCGTCTAAATCTGCGTCTGAACGCTGTCAAGCCGTCGAGGATTGCACTATTGAAGAGTATAAAAGAAACTTTTCTGACTGATGCAAAGCTATATGTATTTTTAATGAATATATGTATTTATTTATTTATTATTTGTATTTATGTATCTGGTAAAGAAATATAATCTAATACTTTTGTTGTATTGTAGGTCTGAGGATGGAACCTTTGATGGCATTGTCAC
Organism: Disparrhopalites patrizii; assembly: GCA_034698585.1. Lineage (NCBI taxonomy): Eukaryota > Metazoa > Arthropoda > Collembola > Symphypleona > Sminthuridae > Disparrhopalites > Disparrhopalites patrizii. Next base: position 14,596 of record JAQGBT010001231.1, read on the forward strand.
TGTGACACCTCCCTCCGGCTTAAAATGGAAGGAACTCGTCAACAAATACCGATACCCCTTGGCAATTATCATTTATTACGGTGGAGAACATTCTACCGAGAGCACTAAAGATGAATCGAATTATGACGGAGAAGAAGAGATTGTGAGTAGTATAGATGAATCCTTACTAGGCTGTTGTATTGAATTAATCAATACTCCTGCCTGGAGCATACACGTATGTTGAACTCGGTAACAAAGTTGTCTGATTTTTTTTAGTATGGCTTGTTTACGTTACTCCATGTGAAAAGTGATGATTTTCCTATGCCCACGGCAGTTCTGGCTCATTACATTAAAATGGACAATGGAAACACGTTCTTGCTCAAGGTTTTACTCCACAATTTTCTATTTCTGTTTCTTTTCAAACTTTCTCTTATTAGTTGGCTCTGAATTTGCTAAATGATTACCGCATATATTTCTAGAATACGAAATACGAGAGAATAATTTCGTTGAGAGATAAATCTCCTTTCTTTTTCTAGCCATTGTATCTTGTGGAAGACGACACAAATGACGACGAACCTACAACTCCAGCCGATCGTAACTCACCTGATGATCCACTGGTAGCAGAATCTACTAGCTCGCTACCAGCGAATGCTTTTCCAGGAGTTTCATGCTCTGTGTGTCAAACGTTACCAGTATCACGGGCAATTCTTCCCTGTGGGCACGTATGTCTCTGTCTTCAGTGCTTTGAGAAAGTTGAACGTTGTCCTATTTGTAGAGGAGAAATGCAGTATTTCTTTCGGACAAGAGATGAAGACTACGCGATGAATCTCAATTTGGATGCGAATCAAGTCCCGCGGACCCGATCATGGTTTGAGTGCTTTGAAGATTGGAATGACAGGATTAACCACTGGTTGGGTTTTCAAGAGAATTAGGGGAGTCAATAAAAACGAAACTGATATTGATATTTAAAACGTTTAAAAGTATTGCATACCCATTTGAATTCAAAATAACTTATGGCGCGTAAGTTATTAAAGTTGTGTGTACGTATGTAATATAATTGCTATACACTTTCATTAATCCCATTGTTCATGGTAAGCTAAAATACGTTTGCAAAGCTGAACATTTAATGCGTCCGATTTATCGAAAAAGCAGTGTTACCGTTTTGCAGTTGTTTGTAGAAACTAAGTACAACTGATTCACGATTAACATGAGTACGTGAACTTTATTTTCCTGAATTTTCACTCATATTTAATTTAATGTATCCATATTTAGCTAATGTTTATTATATACATACATATTTAGTATTTCTATTTCTATAAAATACATAAATATAATACATATATACATTCGTATATAAATATAATGGTATGTATTTGTATGTATACGCGTACAAATTTTATTTTATTTGGTAGCTATTAATACGCTTTAAGTACTATATTATAGAACAACGAAAAGTATATACCTGTAAGTATGTCTATAGTTATGTAATCATTTCATTAGGTATACTGGTAAATATAATTCTAGCGTCGTTCCAATAAAACAAAGTAGTGATATTAGATCGAAGCCAAAGATCATTTTATTACGTCTCCAGCAGGTGCTGTTTTTAAGTCAGTTGTTGTAAATACAAAAATATATCGTGTAGAAAATCGTTATGGTTGAGTTGAGTACTTAAAGTAACATAGACTATTTGTACACAAGTAATTTCAATGTTATTGCTTTTACACGATTGTTAAAGTTAAAGTTATAGGTACATAATACATTTGTCGTGCTAATGGGAGAATTCGGAACTGTATTCTGGAAATGCGAAGATACGATACTTTTTACTTTTATTATATATCTGCAACCTTTATAAAATTAATGCTTGCCGAAGAGCTGGTTAATGGCTAATTCAACTACATTATTTTTAAGCACCTTTTTGTTTTTATCATACGTAGCTTTGACTTCGTAAAGAATGTAGTCTACTCCTCCAATGGTACAACCTGTAAAATGTCATGTGTTCTTCCTACTTGTTACGTAAAAGGTACTTACATTAATATTGTGTGGACGCGTTGAGTGGATGGCAAGTCAAAGTAAGCTACTGCCGCTATAATTCAGCTTAAAAGATTATATTTTACCAAAAAAATATAGCAAAACCGAAAATAGGCCTAAGTGCGTTGAAATACAAATTGTGAGTTGTGAAAATGGAAAAATCTCTTTTATGACAAAATGTATGCGTACTAATCCTATTAGCATAATTCCCGCCGAACCTGTTATAGTCTTTATTATTGATTATTGTATCCGTAAATAAACGACTCAAGTATACCCGTTTAAACATTTGTACACTTCGAACTCTTAAAAAGGCCTAAGAACAATTATAATGCTGTAATATGTCTAGGTATAGGTATACTTAAGCTAACCAATCTTCATTTTTCTCTGTAAAATGGTACTTCACGTTCTTCCAATAATTTCGTCTCATTCTTCCTCCAGGGACAATGTTTTCTGCAATACATGTGCCATGTACTTAAATCACATAAAAAGACATTCATGGCAAAAAAAATTCCCATCATTACTAATGAAACAGAAAACTCTCCATCTCCATCATCCATCAGTCCGCCAAGTCATAGAAAGACGGCAATCCCGAAAGTATTTTCCGGATTATAATTGGCCCACGTTTTCTCTTCCTATCCTAAGCCAAAGCGAACGAGTAAGTTGAGACACAATTTTTGTTTTTGATGCAGCCCCTTGGGCCTGCAAAATAAGTGCACCGTGGCAGATCCACATCATATTCAATTCGCAACAGCTTTTTTCTGAGAAGAAAAAACAAGAAATAACAACTTTTATTGGCATTGATGGACTTTTATTTGCCTCACATGAAATTCCTCTTCCGTCTTTATGGAAAAGGTGAAGGGGTGTAGGAAAAAGAATAAAGTTGTTTTGCTTTTATACAAGACAATTAATCATAATAAAAACTTGGTATGTACTGGCAGCCAGCACACACAAAAAGAATGGATGGAAACAAGGACAGAAAAATAGGACTGAACTTTGCCCTGGTGGGAGCAGCTAATGGTGAGCCATGACGCATGTGATACCCTGCTCGGATTTCGGATGTATGCTATTATGCCGTATTCTTACTAACAATGTGAGTGCAGACGCACCTATTGTGGACGTGAACTTAGGTACCAACACATATATAAATGTCCAAAAATCCCTTCCTTTACATGTACATAAACATTACAGTCAGGGAGATGACTATATTTGGTCTCCCGGAAAACCAAGTGTTTTTGGAAACAGAAATTCTGCAAGGAATCCTGCTTGTTTCCATTTTATGCCCCCTTTATGCAAAACCAAGAAAATTAAATTTTGTTTGACCAACTGCATTTTTCCACAGCCGAACCTGATTTTCACGAATAACTACAATTTAGGCTTCTAGTCAACAGATTTGAGTGAAGATTAATACCGTAATTTGAATGTTTTCCGGATTCCACGTAAAATTCTTCGTGAAAATATGATTTTTATGCATTTCCAAAGAAAAAACCTCGCCTTGACGGAACTTCCTAACTCCGCCCTTACCGCCGAATTACTGTTCGCTCCGCCCGATTCGCCACATTAGTGTCTCCATTTTCCGCCCAATAAGTGTCCGGTCCGCCTCATCCGCCTGTCGGTCTTTTCTGCCATATGCGTCTGTTCCACCTGTCAGCCGAATTTAGTGTCCAGTCCGCCTGTCTACTATGTCCGACAAATTAGTGTCGGCCTCTTCCCCCGTGTCCGCCTAATTGGTGTCCGCCAAATTAGCGTCCAGTCCGCCACGTCCGCCAAATTAGTTTCCGCCTCTTCCGCCAAATCCGCCAATTTAGTGAAAAAAGTTGGGCCGCCTCGTAGGCCAATTTAGTGGGACCCCGCCTGGACCGTTTGGTTTTGGCAAACAGGAAAAATAAGCCATGCTCAACTTGTTTTCGAAAAATCACCAAAACCAAAACAATGTAAAAATTTTTTAAAGGATTTTGGAAAATCCTTGTTGGTGGACTCCACAATAAAATTCCGTATTAGTATTCCTGGTTATATTTACCAATGTTGACTTTGTAAATGTTTCTGGAAGGGATGCTAACATAATTTTCGCAGTATCTTACCTATAGACTGCATTTACACTTGTATTCAAGTAAGTACAGGTTGGTCCGGCGAAAACGCACAGTACGATATGTCTATTATATGATTGTAAAATTAACTTGGTTTGGATGGATTTTAACTGTTTTTCCTAAACTATTATTACAGATTACAGAAATGGTAATTTTACGCTTTATTTGCCTTTGGCCACATCCTGCCTCCAGCGTCTTAAGAAGAGCCGGAACCCGAAATACCTAAATATGGCTAATGACAGTGCCAGAGTGAGAAGTAAGAACTAATTTTTACCTGACGTTAATTGTGGGGGAAATGAGACCCACTACAATGTGACTGGTGAAATAGGCTCCGGGGATGTAATTATAAAGTGATTGTTGAATTAATTAACGGAAATCAACGTTTTTGCTTGGGAAAATGGAAATGCTGATTTTGAGGATGAATGTGAATCGGCGGATTTGTCTCCATCTGCTTGCTGCCTTCGGAATTGTGTGGGGGGAATAGGAAAATGGGAAGGAATAGGATTGGTCCGCCAGCTGATCATTATTTCTTTTTTCCCTTTTTTCCTCGATCAGATGTTGGCTCAACTCACATGTAGCCACTTTTCCCTATATTTACCTACATCTTCTTATACGCCAATAACAATAAAGGCCTTCCGCAAACAACAATATTCCTTCACATTCGACATTCTTCCACTTCCAAAATACGCAGTCTTTCCACAAAAACCAAACAGATCACAGCTCACATTACGCACACAAGGGTCGATCAAGGCACTTTTCAGGGACGGAAGGTCAACTGTCCAGTTTCTGGGGTCATCTCTATTTTACAGCCACTTCCAAATCATCCGTCCTTCAATTTCCCCAACAACTCCCAGCGAGTTTTCAGCCAAGAGAACGAAAATCTCCTGGCCAAATCAGGTAAATCAAATATTTTCTGGCAAACTTCTTTGTTTGATTGGGGGACGTTTTTCGTATAAAACGATGGGATTGAATTAGTTTCAATCCATTTCATGGGTGTGAAGTGTGAACCTTAATAGGACATCTGTTTACAGCTTATAGCTTAAACCAATGGTGTTAGAATTGGAAAGTAAGGTAGCAAAATAACGTAAAACGTAATTCAAATGCTACTTGTCAAACGTCAAAACCTCAAAACTACTGGCAATTCCATCACTGTGGCATTGACCCACTTCCTGATTTCAGTTTCAAAACATGACATTCTTAGGATTGAACTTAATCTAACAGGGCTCAAGTGCTCATCATTGATCATAATGTAGCTGTAATTGTAACATGACGTAATCTAACCTACAGTTATCTTCTTGGTTTGTATTGTACAGGATCTGGAATTGAAGTGTTGCAGAGTCAACAAGGAACAGAATATACATTAACTACTTTGCTGCAAGTAAAAACTGGGGTTTGAGCAACTTCGGGGTTAATTCCAATGGGGCGAATATTTTTGGAACACATTGGGGGAAGTCGTTTGTTTTCTTGTGCGTCCTGTGACACGATTTTGACAAATCGTGGCGAGTTGATCAGTACAAGATTCACGGGAGCTACTGGACGTGCCTTTTTGTTCAGCAAAGTTGTCAATCTGAGTTACAGGTACTTGTTTCCTTTTAAGGTTAGTGGGGCTTCTGTTTGTGCTTTTGTCCAGCATAATCTCCCGTATTGTAATTTTACCAGTATAGTCATAATTAAATGCAGGCGGTCTTAAACGAGTACCTAGTACCTACGTACATATATTATTATTATTATTATATGTATAACATACATATAATTAATTAGTTATTGTTTTTATTGAAACCGCTATAAAATGTTATTCCAAAGCAGAGTTTCTCTTTCATCGCAGGGAGAGTATCGAAAGTATCAAGAACAGCAAATTGATTATGGGCTTTGAAACGAACTAATAGTAAAACCCTGGTAGCTGAACTGAACTCCCTTTGTAGCAGAAAATGTTCTTATTCATATGCCGTCTTGTTCAATGCGCCCGTCTGAAAATGCCCTGCATGCCCAATATGCCAGGGGACATTCATTATCATAACCCTATAGCTATAGGAAGTTGAGGCAAAAATGTGGATTGTGTATCTTCCAAGAAGCACAATCTAGTATTCCAGGAATGTATTGGTAAGATCAAGATCAGCATGATAAAACGTAAATACGCTGGGTTAGCGTTTCAGGAGAGTAACTCCGTACTCCCTGCAGTTAGTTCGGGAATTTTTTCATGATTTTGATTTGTCGATATTAAATAAGTTCTACATATTTTTTGTGTTTAACCATTACATTTACAGTGAAGTCCAAGATCGAGTAATGCTGACAGGCCGCCACATGGTGAGGGACGTGTCGTGCAAGAATTGTGACGCGAAACTGGGCTGGATCTACGAATTCGCGACAGAAGAAAACCAACGGTACAAAGAGGGCCGTGTCATTTTGGAGCGGGCCCTTGTAACCGAAAGTGATGGAATAGAAGAACGAGGAGCCAACAACTGACGTTTACCTCATATTATATTTTTGTAAATGTATGCAAGAGTTTCCGGTAAGTAACACGTTGCTAAAGTTGAATATTATAGCTTCAATGTTTGCATTTAGATATTATATCATATATCATGTATGTATGTTTAATGTTTATATTTATGTACTATCACTACTCTTATTGTGCAGTGTCAGGTGTACTAATGACACATGACTTTTTTATTCCAGAGAACGTCTGTATGAAAAGGATTGGCTGTAGTTGAGAAGAAAATGTCGTTGAAGATGCAAGCAATAATAATTAGAATCAGTCGTCGGGTGTATCGTGTCAATCGTGTAATATAAATGTAATATTGAAATCCACGTCGTGTATGTAAGTTGCGTAAATGAACATATATTGTATAAATATACAATGTATATATAAGTGTAATGTAACTCGCGAAACTATCCGCGCATGAGATGAATTTTGTAATTATCGCTAAAACATTTGTAAAACGAATTTCTTTCAAAATGGATCAATGATAACAAAATCTCCAAGTGCTCTACTGTATATAGGTTTGGCGCATTACCTATTAACGTAGACCAAGTACATCTGTATTTTGATTTCCATTTTAGTAATATATATTATTTTTTGACAATCTAGGAATAAACCCAATGTATGTAACTGGAAGTCACTTTTATGGTAACGCGTACATGGCGATTCCTTGAATGCTTGTCTCTTGTCTGATATAATTAATTTTTGATCATATACCAAAAAATGTGTTCATATACTCTTTATTTTTGTTAATCATCATCGGATAAGTAATTCTGTTCAAAATCTGTTTCTGAATGCCAGTCCAAGTGAGCCCAATCTGAAGTTTCTTCATTTGAGTATTTTGTATCGACAGTGGAAAAACTACCATGAGCTGATTTTTGTATCCTTGTAATTGTTCCTGGTTCATGTAATATTGTAACCTGGAACAAATACTTGTTTAAAAGTTGTAACCAAACTATCTCGCCAGTTTTCCACGCATTGAAGGTTGAAATAAGATTAGGCAATTGAAAACTAATTATGTTTAAGTGTGCAAATACCTGAGCGATTTTTATATTTGTGTGAGGTTTAGCAAAATCTTCTACGGTGAAATGTCCTGGACTATTTTCTAAGCTTCTATCAAAAGGAAACCCCATCGGTCTTTTATCTGGATACAACTCATTGAGAATCCCACAATATCCTATAGACTCTTTGCATTTATGCTTGCCCCCATATTGTGCAGAACTTTGTCGGGAGGACGCTTGTAAATGTCTTGCTCCTCCGTCGACTATATCAATCTCAGCGTTTGTGACCATAACAAAAAGATCAAATTTCATTCCTGTGGCTGTGCCCCGAGGTAGGAGGAAGTGATGAGGCCATCCACAACCGCAGGCAGCTTCACCAACCGGGTAGTCAAGCCCATCTAACCAGTGCTCTATTTCTCCAAAGCCCTGCGACCAAGGAATTGTCACGGTGGAATCCAGAGACTCTCGAAGAATTTCATTTGCACCAGGTGACACTTGAAAGACAAAGCATCCCAACATCGATCCAATATTGCATATTTCTTTCCCGTGGTAAAAAAAATGTTTCTCTAACTAGTTTTATAATTTTTGTATTTTTACGGACGTTCTTCCAAAAATTTGTCCATTTCAAAGAACAAAGGACGATGTTGCTCAAAATTAAATCTGCTCCCATCCACGTCGTAGCTGGGAGCCAGGAATACTCGCACAACACCGGAAATAGTCCTCCTGGCGTTGTTAGTTATCTATACAAGAAATAAAAATCGCAATTCACCGCAGACTACTTATGGCACACCAAATAACAATGCTGTAAATCTTGCAGAAAACGTTGTTCGTATTACCGAAATTTTGTACTGGAAACTCCTATGATTTAAATGTCGCAAAGGGACCAGAACTGGTCCGGATGCATTAAATGCGTAACCACGGGAGACTTCCACGTCTGTGTCTGTCCAGTAGGTTATTAATGTATTTCGTTCAGCGTACTCAGTGGTTACTGCTACGTCCTCGATTTTCACCGCAGACCAGTTTAGCTGTACAAACCAAAGGAAATTTCATATGCTAGCGAATTACAGCGCCTGGTGTGAGCACATACACACATGTATTTATTGTTACGCCTTATCAATATTTAACCTGGTCAAAGGAATAAGAAGATAGCCGCGTGGTTTTGAAGTAGTTAAAGATTTCGTCCATGAACTTATGGAGGCGATAAAAAACGGGGTCTCGCATGGCAGAAGTCGTCGTTCCCATCACACCCATCTGCGTCTGTACCAAAAGTAAAAATTCCAGAGCAAATATTATTCGGATAAAGTATTGGTGAGTTTCACGGGGTACGTTTAGGTCGTAGAATAGCATCTTATGGTTTTAAATCTTTTAAATTACATCATATCGGTTTTCCGGGTCATGTTGGTAGGAAATGAGCATATGACCCAGTCCATGGAGGAAGCCGTAGTATTTTGGGAAGGGCGCCGTCTGCCCACCATTGCCGATCGTGTCACCCAAAATTTCCATTCCATTTCCTTCGTCCATCCTTTTTATCTCACCCGAAGACTATAACAAACGTCAAACATTACAAATTAATTACTTTCCAAAAATACTGTCCGGACCAGACTTTATCGGTGAGCATCTTACATAGAGGACACGGCCAGAGTCGATTGCACTGAGGAGGCGATACTTCCAGTTGTAAATGTCAGCCACATCAATTCGCAGGATCGTCTCCGTGTTATCTATTCTGCACACACTCTAAGGGAATCAATACAATTACTAATGGGTCAAAAACCAATAGGAAAGGCTCAAGATATAGAGGCACTATCTCATAGTCATTTTTCTCAATCACTAATACACCTCTTTGAATCTCTCCTTATGGGAATAATTTCCAAGGTTGCCCCAAGCATATATGTAATTATTTGATTCGTACCTGCAAAGGTGTATTTTCTTGTCTGGAACCATAAACGACGCCATCGGAGAGAGACCCAATTTGGGGAAAGTATGCTTCCGGAATGCAATCTGCGCTTCCGTAGTCCAGTGCTCTGGTGAGCAAAAGGCCATTGGCCAGTCTTTCTGCGTCGTATCTGGTAAAAAGGACAAGCATGTGTCACAACAAAGTATTAAATGTCCTCCAGAGGACAGCATGGACAGCCAAGAGAATTAAATGAGTAAGTATAAATCAACCTTGCAATTAAGTTATGATGCATGTAATAAAAGAGTTCCCCCTTCCGATGACGGGCATTCCGACCGCTGGATGGCGCATCATTGGGGTAAATGAGGTGCCAGTGGAAGTGATGGGAATTCACGCCGACGTCCTCCCGGAAATAGTCCAGCAGTTTCTCTGGACTCGCACCTAGCAACTTGACTTTCTCCGGGATGTCTGCTTCCATCTTCCCGGATGTGAACGAGGACTTATCACTCCCCTGTATTTCAACTCCATTAAAATTGACCAGGCAATTAAATTCTCCGGAATTGCATATTCTTTTTGTCGATGTACCTCAATTCCAGTCATCTGTCCAGTGTTTTTCACCTTTCTTCTCGCTCTGTTCTCGGCAAGCTTCAATGTGGCGAGTGGGATGAATTGATCGGGCAAAATCTCCCAGATAGCAGGCATTCGGAAGCCCCGCAAGTCAGGGCGGTGGAGGATTGCATGAGAAATGGCGTGTGTCCACAGGTGGCTGTTCACCTTCTCATTGTCCCTCGTGGCAGCCGCCATACAAAGGAAGTCATCCTTGTTGGCTTGGTCTAATGATAGTACAAAAAATAGGAAGACAACATTATTTCTAATGACTGGCACACGTGGAAAAATAAAGAAAAAAAGCTTCCCTCCCATGAGAAGTACAAGGGAGGGAAAGAAGGGGGAAATGTTCCCACAGAACTCACTCATTAGGAATGTTTGCAGTTCATTAGTGGCCTTGTAATGACGGGGGTTGAAATAGGAGAAGAAGGCCCTCCGTGGACACACCTTCCCTATCTTCTCCAGCAGATCCTGGAGCTCATCATTAGTGGAGCCGGGGAGTGGCGAGGTGAGGGGAAGACATTTTCTCCGGTCACTATCATTCCTCTCGCCCCGCCTTCGGGACTTCTTCTCTTCTGGCTATGCGTCAGTTTTATTCTTATATTAAAATCTAATTAAAGGAATAAATAGAATTTGCACTAAATAATTCCAGAGAAACTACCTTTGAATCGCCGTAAGTGTAATACACATCCTTGTCCCGACCGCGTCCGCCCACGTGGAGAGGATCATGCACTCTTTCAAGCAAATACATGAATTTCGCCTGGGTGGGAAAATCCATCTGGACCAAATACGTTTGTATGTGTGTATATTCCTTTAAAAATCGAGATGCCTTACTAACAATACTGACGGAAAAATCCGGAGATTAAATAAATTCGTTTCGAATTTCTCCCGGATTTTTTGAACAGTCATTTCCTCACGTGAAAGCAAAGGAAAACAATATAGACTTTTAATTAAACTTTGTACTAGAAAAGGTCAATTAAATTGCAATGGACGTACCCTTCGTAGTGCTTTTATTGAATCCCTGGAAAGTGAAGGTTCCCAAAAGTGACGCGGCGGATCAAATTACGAGGGAGGGTGGGCGGATGAAAGGGTAGAAATGTCAGGGGAAGGTGAGACGGGGAATTGAAATCAATTCCCTGCCCCAATGCAGAGCCTGTGCAAATACACCTGGAGAGCACTTTTGAGAGAAAAAAGGTTCCATGTGTTTCCCTATAAGAATATCTATTTTTATCGCTTCCATTGAAAGACGAAATGAGAGCATCCATGGAACCAGGAAATGAACGTTTGCATAAGGAAAAATTAGGATTTTTAACTTTTGGAGGCAAACCGCGAGGATGAACCTTCCATTTCCTCTGGGCACAAGCCAGACCAAAGTCACTTTTCCATTTTGTCCTCGTTTAGCCATAGGACTACAAATGCATTAGTGGAGTTCCCTCCACAGGATGAAGGAAAAAAAGAAAAAAATGGGGAATTAGTCAGGAATAATGGGAGGTAAAGTGGTAACAGAATGGATTGAGTACTAATTGCCAGTAGTCAAAGCTTTCTGTATGTATCTATAGGCATAGGTTCATTTTGTACTAATATATATGAGTGCGTACAGGGAAGTCAGTCTCCGCAAGATTCTCTGGTTGAAGAAGAAGAGCCTTTTTTTGCTGAAGAAGCTCTGTGTGTCCAAGAGTTGTTTTTCTCTGTCTTATGAAGCCATGATTGTCCTGTTTGGGGCGATTGGGGGAGACCTCCCATGCAGAAAGGGGATCCTGGACAGTCTCAAATCCCCATTGCATGCATATGGGAGAGAGGCTGAAAAAGACACCTTCCTGTGCGATGTTTCCTAAAAACTTTCAAGAGGCTCGCAAGACACAAGTGATACGCCTTTTCCATTAGATGACCAGGCAGATTTTATCACAAGTGTTTTTCACAGCCACTTTTATATTCTTTCCCCTTTTATTATGATGAGAGTTATGCCTTGAGAGCACATCTTCTGCATGGTTGTAATATTGGGACGACGTGTGCAAGGATGCGGGACACTGATTCTTCCATTCAACAAAAAAGTTCTTTCCAAGTTAATCCCTCTTTTCTCCTTTCATGCCATCTCTCCAAGTTCAAATTGCCGAAATGTCATGCTTCTACTTTTTTCTTACAAATACTACTATGGGAAATACTATGGAAAGTGCCAGTTTTACGCATATTGAATTGTGCCAAATTTCAGCGTTAACGTTTTATTTCCCGAGTTAACGATAGCCTCCTGCAAACATTTTGGCTACACATTAACAACTGATTAGGGACAAACTTGGTTGAAGAAGTTTTTATTCTTTTGACCCCGATATGTGAGGTGAGGTCCACACTTTAGCTTTGACCCCACTTGAAATATTGACATCTAGAAGGGGGTCTGCCCCAAGAAGGAAGAAGATCATTTCATAAAAAAAAGTATATCTCTCAGTTTGAGTGCCGATCATATGGATGTACTTGGTTGGAAAAAGGGGGAAAGGTGTGCAGTTGAAGGATGGAACGGTGGGGGGTCCTCTTTTCGGAAGTGTCCTAAAAACACTCAAGTCCTTTGGGTTTTTTGATTCTTTTTCAGACGACCACAAAAGCTTGTGTAAGAGTAAGAAGTCAAAAGATGTTAATGGTGGTTGTAGTAACAAGTGTGGAAGGCGTACCCTTCCCCCCTTCAATTCTTTCATACGTCCCGACCTACACGGCATAATTTGTCCATCAACAAATACTTTGATGAGTGCAGCACACAAAGAGACCAGTGTGTGTCCTTTCATAGCAATTCATAGGAATCCCATGCATGGGGTTCTTGCATTTATTTATTCTTTCTCCCTCACGCGTGTTCTCGTACAAACTGGAAGAAAAACAAGTGTGAGTCAGAGTGAATCATTGTGATTCAAAATGTAATTATTTCGTGGGTCAGGCTCCTTGATCGTATTTGCATTTAATGCATCCAGCACGTGGATCTCCTTGAAAATTTGGGGATTTGTGCGTCAGAAATGTCAACTGGCTTATGCTTATGGTGGATCATAACGAAATTAAATGCTGATATTGAGATTTGTAAGGGTAAAAAAAAAGGTAAACACGCGAGAATGTGCATCTTGGAAAAATAATGGGTGGAACTTGGAAAATGAGATTAAATGTTACAAGATTGGGAATTCGCGATAATCAAGTCCAAAATGGAGATCCTGGAGAAGAATGTTTTTCATTTTGCTGGAAAAAGTCTGGGAGGACCACTTGAGAGTAAATTGGTTCATCCTTTTATCACATTATGTCTATGCTGCTGCTTCGCGTGGGATCCGGGGAGCCTCCAGGATTTGACTCGGGCATTTCCCCTTCCACTCAAGTCCCGGGCAACGTCCCGGGCATGGTGAAGGGAATATGCCCTTGCCAACCAATTCCCCGAGCCACGAGGGAAGGAGAGAAGCGGGATAAAATCAACATTTATGGATATTATTCCACCGCAAAATCCCTCTTCCCAACCCTTCCGTCCACAGGGACTTCTTCACTAATTAAATTCCTACTCGAATTTCCGAGAAGATGCTCTATCAACAAGGAATAGATCATTCTGAGGACAGCCACTTGTATACAAAAACTTCTCTCCGCTTGGTTACTATTTTATTGCTCTCCTTGATTGAATTATATACTTGAATTTTCATGGGAAAGAATTTTTGAAGGACGAAAGACCCTTTTTTAACCTTCTTGGATAGACCTTATTATTAGAGTCTTGTTTTCCCGGTTTTCAATTCAAAAATGTGTTTCCCACAAGAAAAAGATGAGTCGTTTTAATCGTACTGGAGAATTACATAGAAGGAATTCGTGGCGGTGGTAGGGTTGCCGAATCTTACAGTTGTATTTAATTAAATACTGAATATATTTTTGCTGAAATCACCGTGAAATTCTGTATCAAAATGTTTCCTCAGAAAAGTGTTTACGGTAAACAATGAGAATCACCCAAAAAGTGCCTATCGCTTGTTAAAAATATTACTTTAATATACGTTTTTTAGTACGAAAGTTGATTGAAATAAGCTTGAATTTTAATGGGAATTTTTTAACAGGACGAAATGCTTATTTTAATTATTCAGAGAATTTTTAGAATCTTCTCTACACTGATGCGTTGTGAAAGGACGGAGAAGTGGCAGGAAGCTTTGCAGACAGTGAATAAATACTTGAGTTATAGAATCCCCATAATATTTAAAAACCAATCATGAGATGAATTTAATTTGCGGCTGCTTCTCAAACAATATTGAGTGTGTCTAGTGTCAATACGAAGTCAACCAATGGCAGCTCACACGTGCAAATAATTACACGATCCCCAGCATACATATTTGTTCTTTCTCTTTTTCCAAATTAAATATTATCCTCAAAGAGCTTTAAATCTTGCTTAGAATTGCATAATGGCGAAAAAACCTGAACAAATGAAAAACAGGTTAACGATTTCCAATGAAATTTCTTTGTCGTAGGGAAACCCACAGTACGCGTTCATGGGCAATTTCAAGAAGAAAAGTAAAAAAAATGGATAGGAGACAAGAAATGCGTACTGATCATTTAATAAAAAGTGAGACAAAAAAGGAGGCATAAAAAATGTTTGAGTAATAATAATATTTAATTGATGTTCAAAGGAAGCCGCACCTCTTACCTCAGAAGAAGGATGAGACAACATAGGGAGACGTGTATGCACTCAGGAAGGTATATTTCCAATTGTTGAGCGAGTTATGTTCTCCGAAAAAATGAGGTAAGTACGTGTGTATACAAATAATGGAGGAAAAGTCCTCTCTGTTTGTCTTGAGGTGCATGGGAAAGTAAATAGATTAAGGAGGAAAAGGACGCAGCTGACTCATTTCTTTTCCACCATCAATTAGTCCTCAAAATTTATTTTGTCTCTATCTACTACGTCCTCCACCAAACTCAAGTCATCCCTGCCATCATCCCTCATTCATTCTCCACGAATTCTTCTTAAGGATCCTTCTCATTAATTGTAATATAGAAAAAACCCAGTTTCCCCCGAAAGGACCACCAAAAATTTCCACCAACAATTTTCGCCGTAATTATAATTTGTAGCGTAGAATTTGAGAAAAGGAGTTTCTTGTGAGAACGAAATAAGGACGAAATAAGGAAAGGGGAGAAAGCAAGATTGGGAAAGAGAGTGCCGGAGAGAAAGGTTAAAAGGAGGGAAGGAAAGTGAGGAGAAAGGGAGAAAATTAGCCTAATTAAACCCGGGAAATCGATGGACATTAGTCGGGCTTGTTGACTCATTATTATGATTAATAATGGCTTGAATGACTCCGCGGACGATGGCTGGATAGGAAGAGGGAAGCGGGAGAGATCGGAGATGGGCGGAAACCCGGGACTTTCTCGGGAGTTTCCCTCGCTCTATCTCCTTCCCCGTCTATCTCTGCTAATTATAAGAAAGTCTACATAAACTCAGCAGGCACTGAGCACACAGTCCTTTTTCCCTCCCCTAACTACCCCTCCAGTTAACTGGCACATGTCCTCGTACGTATTTCAATGGGAAGAAACGTCAAGGCACATCCAGGGCTTGCTGTACTATAAGTGAGACGGCGGAGGTTCATTTGGGTGACAAGACATATCTTCCATGTCCCGCAGTCTCTTCTGCAATGTGTACGCCGAGGATAGAGGCGGACGTCGGGAGGCAGTTCATCATGTGGGCTGGCATGTCATTACGGACTTGTAATTTCTTCCTTGCTAGAAATAATAAGCAAGTGCTCCCTCTCCCAGTCATTTCACCGGGCTTGTATAGGCTTTCCGAGGGACGCGCCACTCCTTCCCCTTCCCTCCTGTCATCATCCTTCTTTCCTCCGCCCGCCCCTCCCGGAGACGACAAGTCTTATTAAAAACTCCCTGGGAAAGGGAGACAGAGACAGAAAGGGTGAGCAAATTTGGGAGCAAAGACAAATGGAAACAAAGAGACAGACAGGAAGGTGAGAAGGAAATGAAAGGAGGGCAATTCATTAATGAAATGCAAAGGAAGATGAGGGATAAAAGGAGAGGATTTGAAGAGGCAGATCATCGGATAAAAAAAGAAATTGAGGAGGAAAATCCTGGAGAAGTAGCAGCTCCTGGAAGAAACAAAATGAATTGAGAGGAATTGTGCGTACAGAGCTTTCTCTCATTTTCCTCATTTGGAACTGGGACTGGCAATAAGAAATTCTTGTAATAAGAATTGTTCGTAGGCAGTTTATTCATGACATTGCCTTCATACCCTTTTACATGCATATCCGTCTGCTGTGTAATATGGTGAAGGTCCTTTCCATCTCGACAGGCTTGTAGTTAGTCATGGCGTTAATAACAAAGTTTTGAAGGCGTGTAGTTATGTCATAAAGGACAGGAGAAAGAATGAGAGGAAGAAAGAGAGAGAGAAGGAGGGAGAGGAAGAGAGAGAGAGAGAGAGAGCTAGAGAGAAATGTCCCTATGAGAGTGCCAGGATGGAATTGACTGGGACAAGAGGCTCCCCGCTCCCCTCCGAAAGTCCTGGCTTGGGGAGAGTATTATTATTTGGACGGTTGGAATACATAAGATAAAGGAGGCCAGGGTTGGTTCTGGGAGGGAGAGAGCGTGTCCGGGGAAAAAGGACGGAGAGGTAGAATGCAAATATTTGCCAACGGGGCTTATTTGCAATATTCTTTTTATTACTGTCAGAGCATCCCTCATGCCCGCTCCAACATCGCCTGTCACGTCTCGCCGCCCCTCCTCCCCTTCGCCCTCCCGACCAACTCCAGCCTCTCAACCAACGCATTTCCTGTCCTCCTCAATTATTCTCCATACTTCCATCCATCTCCGAACAAATCACCCCCAAATCCATGTGAATCAATGTGGCCACACTCCCACTCCCCTTTTCCTCTCCGTCTCTCTCTCTCTCTCTCTTTCTCTCTTAAGTCACTCTCCCACTCTCTGCTGAAGAATGCATAATAATATTCTGCATCACTATCTTCCCTCTGCAGCCACGTTGACTTGGAATATCTTGGATGAGGACGTGGTCCAGATGAAATCTGTCCAATCTATGTCATTACATGCTGTATTTGCATTGTTGTCACACGTACAAGTGTGCACATGTGCCTGGAGGGTCCAAGGGATTAGTGCATTATGCAAGGCAAGGCTTCTACATTAACGATAGCTCCGGAAATCATTGTGAAAAAAAAAATTGAATAAAAAACGTACTTTTCAACCCTCACACGATATTAATTCTTGGAGCTGTTTAAAGGGAAATATGGCTTCAATACTCAATTGAGAATTCCATAAGACGATCCTGTCAAGGTATAAGTCCCTTTTCCTCTCTTGAAATACGGCTGAAATTATATCCTGCATAAATTGTTTTTGCCTCCGGCGTAAATAATGGAACAGCCTTGTTATCTATGTCAAATACGAAATGAAAACTAATGTCAACTAGTGTATTGAATTCGTGTAAAATGTTATTATGTTTGACTAAAAAATTCGAGGAAGAGTGTACAGTTTCGGTTTGAACACACTCCCCTTTCAATTTAATTACCTGAAGGAGAAAAAAAAGGGGAGTTGTGTAAATACGGCATACAAGCAATTTCCTCTGACATTCTTTCAACAATTGCAGCATAGCTAATGGAATCAAAGGGTTGTACGCACTTTTCCCATTTTGTCCCATTTTCAGTCGATCAAGGGACATGGCAAAATTTGAATTTTAGAGAGAGAGACAGAGGGGAATAGTGGAAAGAGCGAATGTTTGGTCTGCAAAATGTGAAGGAGTTGCCTTTAATTTGCCATCCCCAGGCTATATGCCCTGCCTACACACTACCCGATCACTGTTCCGTGAATCACATTTGTGGACGCCGAGGAAGATCATAGATCATTCAATCTCCAATTTGCATTCTCGGTTTATTTGCTTCCGAGAAATTCGCTATCCGGCCCTGGGCTGGCTCCATTCCCGCCTTTCTGTTTTCAGGCGTGTTCGTTCCAAGGATCACATGTAGAATCCCGTGATCGCTGGATATCCTGGAGGCTTCAAAGTCCAGTTAACTTTTAGCGAAAAGTGGATGACGAATGAGATGAAAGAGCATAAAAAGTCCATGGACAGGATGGATAATTTCGGACAGGAGTCTCATTGAGGGTCTTTCAGGCAACAATAGGAGTTATTGAGCACCTGCGCTCTCCGCAATTCAAGTGTTGATCCTTCTATCGGTCCCTCTCCTGCCTTTGTTGTGGTGGACAAATACAGGAAAAAGGACACTTAGCTACGGTAGAGCAATCCTAATGAGAGGGTTCTTCTCATAACCCTTTCTCTGGCTCTCTCTCTCTGTCTCCCCTTGTATTTGTGCCCTAATTTAAAGACGAGGGAGGCACGTGCGAACGTGAAATTGGTGGAGTATTTGGTAACACGCAGTAAATTTATTATCTGACAGTTGATCTGTTTTCAGTTGTTGTCCTTCCATTGTCAGTCTGCCCCGTGTCTTTTTTATTCAAGGACGCTCCTCTTCCATTCTTTTCCCTGTACTTCCAACTTTTCAAAATACATTTTCCACAGAAATTCTTTTTGAGTCTTGTCACTTTGAGAAACTCTAGCCTGTAGGATTAATTGGTGATGATATGTGTATTTTGGTCCTTCAAGCGTGTTGTAAATGCCTTGGGCTTCTTCAAATCCTACCCAGGGCATAGTCCATTACAAATGTTTGTTTTATTAAATGTAAAAATGCCGTCACTGCCCACCGGAAATCTGGTCGGCATATTTGGTTATGTATTCGGGTTATTTGATACGCGTATTAAAATAAAAAATTCAAGAAGGAAATTGTCTGAATACATTGTCGGAGTTTAAGTTTGTCCAGGCTGTAAATTACTTATTTCTAGATAGTATGTACTCTTCATTTCCGGTGTTTTCCTTGAATAACACTCGCGCTCCAGCCAAGAAGTAGTTGGGCAAACAGAAATTAAATTAATACTTCTTATCACTAATTATATCTTGGTGGATACAATATTCCAGTAATTTCATTACTAGAACTAAATATTTAATGCTCAGAGTTTTTTTTCTTCCAATAATCTAATTTTCGTATTATAAAAATGTACCTGAAATCCCGGCTTATTTAGGTACATGCGTACGCTGGATGTTTCAATATACAAGGTGTTTGTGTTTGTGGGGAAGAACTGGCTTCGGAATTACATTTTTTATGTGTAACCAAAGGCTAGGAGCTCCCTTTCAGGGGTTGTTCTACGTGAAATACAATTTTCCCCGTCTGTCCTTCTAACAGTCCATGAGATCAAAAAAAGGATTGAGCTCCGCTGAAAACGATAGGGAGAATGGTAGAGAGATGCTCCTGCATATGTCATGCCTTTGAGGTGTGCATCCCTGCCCGTTTATGGTGGGCGATTGAAACTCGTGAGCAATGTTTGACGTTCTTTCCCCCGGTATTTCCCCCTTTGGCATCAAAGACTCAATGAAACACTTTGAATGACCAGCTTTAAGCCCCTTGAAAAAAGAAACGGGGAGTATATTGAATATTTATATACTGGAAGGGAGAGAGAGGAAATAATACGAGACACTTGCACGCGATCTCTATGGACGAGAAGTGGGAAATGTCCCGGGTAGCGAAATAAGCACGCCATTCACCCTCTCTTCCATTTGTCCAGCCCTTGATGGAGGGTGGAAAAAAATATTAAAAGAGCGAGAGAGAGAGAGACAGAGAGAGCGAGGAGGGTGAGAGAGACAAGGGAGTGTGACGTGGTATGGATGATGATGTGGGAAAAGCCCTCATATCCAACCCCGTGTTTTCACCCTCCCTGCCAATTGTCTCGGGCTTTCCCTGCCTCATCTGTCAAAGTGCGGGAGAGGCTATAAAACGATGGGGTGGAGGGCTTGGCGGGAGCGAGAGAAATGCTGAGAGAGAGATAGAGAGAGAGAGAGAGAGAGAGAGAGAGAGAAAGAGACAGAAAGAGACAGAGAGAG
>JAQGBT010001232.1:0-34562 GCA_034698585.1 Disparrhopalites patrizii
CTTAGCAACCCAACAAGCTAGTGAACTCATGCCTATGACTGGTTGTATCGAAGTTATAAGCGGTTGAGCGGTTCAGCCAAAAGAAAAACCAACCGCCAACAACATTACATTACGTTCCAGGATTTTCTAGAACTTTCAGGAAAATTATAGAAGTGAAACGTGGTACTGAAAGAAAATCCTGGAACGTAATGTAATGTTGTTGGCGGTTTGTTTTTGTTTTTTTTAACCCCCATATGTTTAACATGTGATTTTTTTCACGGGTTTCACATGTCATAATTTTTAAACGGAAACGTTTCGACTCAAAATACTTACCAGTTATAAGCAGTTATAAGCGAGAGAGTCAGTTGCGTTTTTCGACGAACATACGGTATATTGGTGTTTGGGGAATCCGTTTCGTCAATTGTGGCCGGAATAATTGGCCGATTTTGATTATTGGTTTTTTAGAAGGTAGACAATTGGATTCTCTAAAACTGTTTATTTCAAATTTTTGAATTTATTATTTGTTTACCTGAAATTTGAAAAAAAACGATTTTTAATTTCACATTTTTCGAAATAATAACCGCAGAGATTTAGATTTCGAAAATCTGAAAAGATAAGTTTTAGAGTACACATTTCTCTACGATTTGGCCAAATTTGGGCGGAATCGGCCAATCCGTTGAGTCAGAATCGACGAAACGGATTTTCAGCATACTTTCGCCAGTTTCGCCGGTTTACGCGCGTTGGCCAGAAACCCGATATGCAGCATATGTTAGGGGTCTGCAGTGATTACGTGAGCTAAATTTCAACAGAATCCCTTACCGAACATTTTGGACCTCTCCTCTACCTGAAATTCTTACCCTTTATGTTAGTTTAGACTAGACGAATACACTTTAACGTAATTATACGTACACTTCTGGCCACTTTTTTGCGACTTGTAAAATTTTGACTATGAGAAATACACGTGTTAAATGTCTACGTGTTTTAGATATTAGTGCATACGGGCAAGCCATGGCTTTACATCATAATTACTGGCTTCCAGATAATTATGCATATTTGCACTTCCAGAGATTCCATGAAATCCATGAATGAATTGCTACAGCCATGACCAGCACGTAAGATTAGAGATAAGATCACAATCAACAATGTTCCCCCTGAAAAAAGACATCAAGTACTGGTACGCTGAATCCGCATACGATGCAAAAACACAAAGGGAGCTTTTATCTTCACATTGACCAGTAGTTATCAGTCCATATGTATAGCGATGCCGAGTAAAATGCACGTGAACAAATTCTGGACACAAACCTTCAAGTATATAGAATGCCTCAAATTTGCATTAGCCCAAGTGAAATAGTATTAACAGGATTCCAAGTGGCAAGCCCATCCCAGTTATGAGAGAGAAGCTAATCGGAGATTCAAAATGTTGATTGATCCTTATCCTGATCCTGATTACATGAAGTAAATACACGTGTAATTCTGTGCCAGTCTTTGGTATAAATTCCTCTTCCATTCTCTCATGTGACACAGACAACTGTGGATAGGGCCTGGGATCTCATAGCGAAACCTTTCCGCATACATAACCTATAACAATCCCAGAAATTCCGGGGGAATTTTCAGTTGTGGGAAATCAAACTCTACTGAATTGTGTAGAAAAGAAGGAACGACTGAAAATTAGTGAATGTTTTTTGGTGAAAGCCAAAAGAATTGAGCAGAATGACGGAAGGACCTAAAACGATTTATTCCACGGCGTCCCGCAAGAAGAAATGGCTCACCTCCTTGTCCGTCTTTTACTGCACCTTCACGCTGGTAAGGGGATTTTGGAAATATTTTTGTTATTGGTATAACTCATGCTAATATTTAAGTGACATGACATACATACATATTTACATCTTTATATGATTTAGAGACAACCAAAAGCATAAAAAACATCAATGTAAAAGTGTCACTTTAGACCCCGAATGTCTACGTAAAATACATCTTAGGTACCTTCCACATTATGATTTCGTAAAAATATAAAGCATAAAAAGCATTAAAAATATAATAAGCGTAATAAATTTCCAAAAGCATAATTGATTTCAAACGGCATAATTGTCCAGCAATTACTCTTACAAGTCAATATTTCGAAGACAATTTTATAGATTTGCTTTTATAACGGTATTTCCTTAATCACCGCTGATGTCTAAAGTAAAATTTCCGACTATATAGCTGATATTAATTATTTTTTCTGTCGTTTTTGTAGCTAAATAATGAGTGAAAATTGGCACATTTTGTAAAATTTTTAGAGCATAATGAGTCTGTAAAAAGCATAATTTTTAAAAGCATAAAAAGCATAAACTATTGTTGCAAAAAGTATAATTAGTTTTGAAAATAAAGCATAATGTGGTTGTCCTTAATATGATACATGTAGGTACATATGAAGGCTTGAGAAGCAAAAGAGAATAAGTCCACAATACCAAATTTTACTTTAGAAGCAGAAAACAAGTTTAGATACAATACTGCAAAATTGAGAGAATATTTGTTTTGCTAAATAAAGAGCTTGTATAGGTGTGTATATACATATATGCATGTGTCCCAAAATTCATCCGCCATATTTGTCAAATTACGACGGATTTAAGGAATTCAAAATGGTGGACTTAGCAGCTTTTGCATCTGAAAATCCATCTTTACGAGGTTCATCCGACAAAAACAAACCAAACTACGAAAAAATTGAAGCATCTTGACTACTTTCCCTTACCATTATAATAATTTCCCTAAAATTCCCGTTTTCTATATAATTAGGGACCCAGTGCTCAATAAATGTTAACATGGGATTTCCCATTAGGATTTCCGCGAAAAAAGTTTTCGAGGAAAATGTAATTTCCAATATTGTTTAAAAATAGCAAAACGAGATTTCTAGGAAAATTCTTGTTATGTCAAGGGAAAGTGGTCTAAGCGCTATCATAGTACTGAAGTTTGGTGTGATTCCATTCATGAACGGATTTCTGTTTCTTGAACTTGTGCCCTTTTACTCCCAAAGAATCTGTGGACTTGACTCCTTTTGCACCTCAGCCATTTTTGCGTACCCACTTTTTTTCATTTTTTATTGGCCCACTGAAAAACCAAAAACGGCCGAAGATGAACCTAGTCATAGACAACTTTTTCTGGAAAAAACCCTGATTTTGAAAATTTTGAAAATCTTCTTTTGCTTCCAAACCCTTTTGTATGTATATATGTATGTAGGTACATAATATGTATTTGGAGGCTAAAAATAAAAAACACAATGCCAAATTTTTAAAAAAAATTTCAGGGTATTAACATGACATTTCTCAACCCGACCCTGCTGGACTTTGAGAAGAAATTGGGGGAAGATGTTGACACTCTCTCGCTAGTCTTCACAATATCTACCGCCACGGCTATGGTGGGAGCCTTAGTTGGTATGAATATAAATGAAACACTGTACTCACCAAAACTTTACAAGAGTTCCTTATCGGTTCAAGTTCAATTTTTATTTTCGAGTATCAATTTTGGTAACAAGTTCAATTGCAAGTTCGGGAAATTTTGGCCGGACACTTGATAATTGAATACTTGATAAGTCGGGATTTTGGGAGGTACTCAAAATTGATTACGTTCTCGTTTTTTTAAATTGTCCAGTTCGGATTTCTGATTGCAAACTCAGTCCAAAACCAATTTCAAGTGCGAGTATTTTTCATGCTGAAACTAGAACCTTCAATTAAATTAGTTGTATTCTAAACCAGGGATGGAGATACAAAAAATAATACCGATTCGAATTTCGATTCAGATTACAAATTTTTATTTTGGATTCTGATTCTGATTTGGATCGATTTTTATTTTTTATACGGATTGAATTCGAATCAATCCATAATTTTTCGGATCTTTCAGATTTCGATTCCGATTCGGATCTTGAGCAATAAACTTAATGAACACTATTTAAAAAAATATTAGTAACACAAACTATTTTCTCAAAAATCATAGAGCAGTTGAAAAAGCAATTAATATAGCTCCGACAATTTTAACACTGAACTATTTCTGATTATAAAAACTTGCAGAAAACATGCAATTTATTTTAAAATATTAGTAGAACTTAGGAATTTTGACTCGACTGTAAAATTCAATTCAATTGAACACTCCCCTGAAGTTGTTTTGAAATTGAAGTTTAAATAGCACAAATGTACTATATTGTATGTACATACATACTACAACGTAGTAACTACAAAGAATGAAATTAGTATGTGTGTAGATGTACATATTACATTGTATGGCTAATAAAACTGAAATACATGGGTCCTAAATCCGTAAAAGCATAATATGAATATATAAATTGTGTCAATATTCCTAAATACAACACAGATTATGCCAAACAGTCCTGAAGCGCCAACTAAAAAAGATCGGAATGGATATTTCATTCGATTTTTACGAATTCCGATCATTAAATTCGGATTTCGATTCCGATACACATCTTGCATTAATTTTTTTTTTCAAATTCGGATTTTGTTTCCGATTGCTCAAAAATTCGGATCAATTCCGTTTACCGATTCCGATTTAGATTCTGATCGTCATCCCTGTTCTAAACTATAACGCTGCTGTCTTTGTTTAGGAAACAAAGTCCCTCGTCATGTTGTCTATAAAAAAACGTGAATACTATAGTCGCAATTGAAATCGCAATTATAGTACTATCACGATATTATATTATTATATATTATATTATAGTATTATCACGAGTACCAATTGTGGGTTGGATTTCGTATTAACTTCTGGAGTCTCGTGAAATTTTGAGTACTCAGTTTAGCACTCAGTTCATCGGACAAACTTGAAATTGGTACTTATTTCTACTTTCAAGTACGATTTCAATTTCGTACTGAAAACAAAGCACTCAATAAGGAACTCTATTTTACATCTATACTGGATACAATACAGTCAACTCCTGCTATAACAGCACCCTATGAAGCATCAAATTTCGCTTGTTATAGTGAAAAACTGTTATAGAGAACAGACATTTCTATGTAAGCAATTGGAGAAAGTTTTTGAGGGGAGCATTTTTTGCTGCTGCTATAGCGAGAGTACTGTTATAAAGGGGACTGTTATAGAGAGAGTCGACTGTAGTAGAATAGAATTTGCATTCCCTAATACATAATTGAATTATTGTGAAAACAATGCATCAAAATGTTTCCTCCAGGCGGCATCATCCTTCCGTACATGAACCGACAAATCTGGGTCATCATCTGCCTCATCCTTCTGGTGGCTCCATTCGTAGCGATTCCTTTCGTCACCACCAAAATCCTTCTGTTCGTCTGCGCCGGATTCATGGGTTTCGGCGTGGGTGGCTACGACTGCGCACAAGTGGCCTGGATCATCGACATCTGGCGCCACGATGCCGCGCCCTTCATCTTGTCCCAGCATTTCGCCTTTTCCCTCGGAACGGTCGTCCCTTCACTGTTATTGGCGCCATTCCTGACGGAAAAGCCGGTGGAGAAAGAGGATGACGTCACGACCACGCCCTTCACCACATCCACGGAACTTCCTTACGAATCCAAACTGGCCACGCCCTTCCTCATCGCCAGCGGCTTCATGCTCATTTCCGTCCTCATTCAGATCGCCGTCTGGTTCATGTACAGATCCGCATCCCCGGAGAAATCTGAGGCGGTGGCTGACAAGGTGGACGTGGACCAATTGGAGAAGAAGAACAGCGTGGTTGGGGAGGATTTGAAATCCGAGGGGAAACAAGATTCGCTCAAGAGACGAATTTATCTGATCTTCCTCTGCGCCTGCGTCCTGGGCTTCTATCAGGGCTTGGAGATCTGCACGGGTCAATTCCTTCCCACCTTTTCCCATTTCTCGGAGGTGGGCTTCTCGGAGGCACAAGGCGCCCGCCTCAGCACGGCCTTGCAACTATCCTTTGCGGCTGGCCGTCTAGCCGGAATCGTGTTGGTCCTCCGGATAGCCCCGCTATTCCTCATCTCGGGGAGCTTTGTCATTTTGTTGGTGGCCAACACTTTGTTTCTCACCTTGGGAGGTTCCAGTGCGACGTGGTTGTGGGTGGCGGCAGTCGTAATGGGCGTGGGCCAATCCACTTTCTTCCCCGCCGTGTATGCCTTCGTGGAGAGGTACATCTTCGTGACGGACAGCTTTGCGGCGGTGATCACGATCAGCGGAGGATTTGTGTCTGGCATCTACCCCATTATTGTTAGCCGGGCAGTGGAGAATAATCCGGAGATGATGACGTATGTGAATTATTTGAGTTTGGGCGTCTGCGGCGTGGCCTTCTTCCTCCTCTTCTGGTTCACTCAAGTACGAGCCAAAAGACTGGCGAGAGCTAGCTGACTAATCAAGGACAGCGAGGATTGTTTGATATTAGGATTTAGTCAAAATAATGGGCGTGCTTACGGAACGCAGTAACTTCTGCCAAGCCTCTGCAGACAGTTTATTTCGGTGACTGAATTTCTATACATTTACATATTATGTAAATATATAAATTAGTGTAGTTATAAATGTTAAATCATCATTCAACCACTCAAAGTTAATTATTTTTGCAATACAACAGATATAAAGAACACGGGTATTTCCGCCCTTCGTACACCACTGCTAACTGCATCATTTACTTTATGGAAAGGGAATTATCTGTACGGAAAAGCAAATTGAAAACCATAAAATACATTTCAAATTGAATTTCTTTTCAATTCTAAGGGGATACGTGCGTAAAAGAATTCTTTCGTTCGCGGTTTTAGACGTGTGTCTAATTTTTTAAAAATTAACTGTAAAATTTAACATTTTTATCCTAACATCAGGAAATTCACTGCAGTTCGCATATGGAATGCCTCATAAAAGTGTTTTCTATAGCAGCATTCCTTGTGTTTGTACAGGCTCCCAAGAAACGATATACCCCCCTAAACAATATGATGCAACAATGCGGCAAAATCGACAAAGCATGTTTCCCATGCCGAATCTTATTGTGGACCTAGGAAAAAAATTCATCCCGATCTGATCAACAATGGCCAAGTTATGGCGGATTTTTCAAAAAAAAAATTAAAAAAATCAATTTTCGACACTATTATTTTTTTGTTTCTGTCTTTAAGCACAAATCTTTTGATGTTCTCCCAACGATAAAAATTGAGATAAGGGCGTTTTCTCAGCACAATTTTATTGCGAATCTAGAAAAAATATTTACATTTATTTATTTATTTACATTTATTTACAATAAAGTCCAAACACGAATTTACCAAGTTATTGCGATTTTTTCGCGCCAAGTTTAAAAAACTAAAATTTCCAAAAAATCTAGTTTTTTTATTTTATTTTTAAAAATGCATGTTTCTTATACAAAATTCTATTGCGAATCCAGCAAAATAATTTTATCCAGATCGGACCAAAATTACGGAAGTTATGGCGGTTTTTCAAAAACTAGGTCAAAAATTTAAATTTTTGACCGGCTAGATTTTTTGTTTCAGCCTTCAAAAATAATAATGTTCTGTTTCTCCATTTACACAAAGCAGAAAAAGCGTGAATGCTGAGAAGAATTTTATTGCGGATCTGGGCAAAAATCAGCATTTAAATCAATCAAGAAATCACTCAGTTATTACGATTTTCCTGCACCAAGTTCAAAAAATTAAAATTTTCGAAAAATCTAGTTTTTTTATTTTATTTTTAAAAATGCATGCTTCGGATACAAAATTGTATTGCGAATCCAGCAAAATAACATTTACCCAGATCCGACCATAATTACAGAAGTTATGGCGGTTTTTCAAAAAAAGAGTTTGAAAATCTCTGATCTCTCTAAAAACTTTCATTTTTAAACTTAAAAAAAAACCACCATAACTCGGCCATTGTTGGTCGGATCTGGATGAATTTTTTTTCCGTAGATCCACAATAAGATTCTGCATGGGAAACATCCTTTGCCTATTTTGCAGTATTGTTGCATCATATTGTTTAGGGGGGTAAATCGTTCCTTGACACCCTGTACATGCATCATATATAGCTAGTCATTTTTTGTATTAGCGCTCGATGTATGCGGTCAGATTTCCCCCGGCATCTTGGATATTATTATGTAAATAGTACTAGAATTAGTGATATGCACAAATGCAGAGCATATTACGTGTAGCCTATGATTGATTTGCTTCTGTCCTGACAAGATCCAGAGATAAAATCAGAAAAGGGCTAGCGGGGAATGCGGACTACGCTGAATCCATGCGTGGCCAGACAATAAAGAGAGATCTTATCTCTATACATTATGTATGTTTGCCACCAATTTATGTATATGTAAGGACGCTGAGTTAAATGTTTGGGAACAAATTCACAATGCAACAATTTTAGTGCTTACGATCTCAATTTGGCCCAGGTTGAAGTGGAGAGTACAGCAGCAAAATTCCGCCTAGACACTTCAATTGTTCATGTAAGTTGTACGAGATGCGATTAGAACAATCACAATAATTGTGGTCACAATTGACACGCTCCAGCCTCTTGAACAAATTCCTGCTTCATATTTGCAAGTGCCACCGTAACTGTAGTCTCAGAAGGAATGGCGCAGGGCTCAAAACGAAAAATTTCTCCCAGAAATAACAGTCCCAAAAAATCTCAGAGAATGTTCCAATTTCAACCAATTGAATTCCAATAATTTCAGTATTCTATCGAGTCGAATCTCTGTACAAAAAAAAACTGGGCGGTTATCAGATTTGCGTTGCAAAGAATTAACAAATTATTTGAAGTAAAACGCATAATAATTGCGCAGAATGTCGGAAGGACCTGAATCAGTTTATTCTGTGGCCTCCAGAAAGAAGAAGTGGCTCGCCACCTTGGCCATCTATTACTGCAACATTGGAATGGTAACAATATTATGGGGACAATTATACTGACGGAGTATATTAATACAGTGGACTCTCCCTATATCGGCCCTCCCTATAAGAGCACTTACTCTATAACAGCCGTGCTAAATCCCCCCTGCAGCTTTACCATGCAAAGTGCGCTCTCTATAAGAGCACTCCCTATAACAGGAGTTACTCTAAAGCAGCAAGGGTATTTTATTCCCTCGGTCACATTCCTCTCACTATAACAACACTTTCTTCCTATAAGAGCAGTAGCGCCTCAGTCAGGTATCCCTTCAACATTAACTTTTTCTCTGTAACAGCACCCGAACTATATAACCAGCATGTTATTTGTCTCACTAAAATGTAAATATTTTCGCCCAATTGTGTAAATATTGTTAGAATTTAGAAAATTATCAATGTTAAGCCTGAAAATAATCTTAATTAATTAATATTAATATTTTTTTAACTAATTCTCTATACCAGCAGTTCGTTAGAGGAGCACTTTTTCTGGCGCAGATAGGGTGCTGCTATAGAGAGAGTGGACTGTACATGTTTAGGATACACGACATCATTGTGAACATTTACTACAATAAACAGCAAGAATATTGGCCTTGATATGACTTTTGCCGGAGGGTATTAGATTTGGTCAGATTCGAGTCCGTGCGGCGTTAGGTCGTGTCCCCAGATAGCGGATGGTGTCCCTAAATGTGGTCACTCAATATTTGCTTCCAATGTAGGGGCGATTGAATTTCAAAATTTCGCATTTTACCCAAAAGTACCCCCTATAATTCCTGAACTGGTGAACGCACGTAGGAGTTCAATGTTATCAAGGTATGACATCCGAATCGGTGTTGGAATTAAAATCGGAATTATTTTCTTATTTTTCAGTGTTTTAATCGGAATTATATTCAGATTTTGCAGTATTTTAATCGGAATTAGTGTCCGTATTTTCGTCAGAAAAGTATTTTAATTGGAATTTATAATTACAAATACATTTGAAATTTAAATTCGCATTCAAAAGTTGGCATTTGGATTCCGATACTTTATTTGTATTCAAAAATTATTTAATTACCTAGCTAATTTCCGCCTTCAGACAAGTTTTTTTTGTGCAAAATTAAGGTATTGTAACGGTGACTTCTTCAATTGGCAGTAATACACATAGGTAGCTGTTTCGTCCGTAAAAGCATCGATTTTTGCAAAATCAGAGTTGCGGAGTTTATAGAATTTCGTGTGTATTCATTTTGCATGTGTTTAAAGCTACAAATTGTTCCAGATTGCATTACAAATAAATTTTTAAAAGTATTCGACAAGTATTCGTATGTCTGAATATTTGAATAAAATTTTATTGGAATTAGAATTATTTTAGATATCCGAAATTTAAATTTGCATTCATAATTAGGGAAAACACGTATTTTAATTCGAATTTTAATTCATATTTTTTCGGATTGCATTCCTTGAATTTAATGCTTAAAACATTCTACGTTTCATTTTGATGTTTTGACACGACCTAACGCCAGGGACTCAAATCTGACCAGATCTAATACCCTCGGGCAAAAGTGATATCAAGACCAATATTGTTACTGTAAAGTTACAATTTTAACGGCTTCCCATTTTTGCAGGGCATCAACATGACCTTTCTCAATCCAACCATGTTGGACTTTGAGAAAAAATTGGGAGAAGATGTGGACGATCTCGCTGTGGCCTTCACCATACTCACGGCATCGTATTTGGCGGGGGCATTAGTTGGTAAAAATATAACATGATTTACCTTTCCAAAACGTTGTGACTGAATGCAATAGGATGCAATGCATTCATTTATAAAGTAATTATAAATCTGGTATAGGGGTGGCAGCGATCCGATTTGATCCAAAATGTTTAGTTCCATTCGTTTCAAAGCCCGAATCGGATCGAAATTCGCAAGTCGATTCGATTCACTTTGCAAATCATTCGGTTCGAAGAATATCCAAAGAGTTTGTATTAAATAATGGATCGATTGAATCAAATTTCAGTTAAATTTTGTGATCCGATTTACGTCTTGGATCAAGGTATGACATCCGAATCGGTATTAGAATTCAAATCGGAATTGTATTCATATTCTTCTGTATTTTATTTGGAATTAATATTCATATTTTTGTCAGAAAAATATTTTAATTCGAATTTATAATTACAAATACATTCGAAATACAACTCAGCATCAATGTTGTGTCAAATCAGAGTTGCGGCGTCAATTTATAATTTCGTGCATTGATTTTGCGTTTATTTTTAGCTACAAAATATGCCAGATTGCATTACAAATAAATTTTTAAAAGTATTCGAAAAGTATTTGAATACGTATTCACATGTCTGAGTATTTGAATAAAATTGTATTGGAATTAAAATTCATATTTTAGATATCCGAAATTTAAATTTATTCATAAGTAAGAAAAACATACGTATTTTAATTCGAATTTTAATCTGTATTTATTCGGATGTCATTCCTTGTCTTGAATCGAATTATTTAGTGTAATTCACCATTTCAAATCGAATAAAATTTTCAAGTATATTTGAATTGAATCGAATCGAATTGAATCAAAAAATCCGATTCAGAATCGAATCGTTGCCACCCCTACGTAGGGCAATGTGAGATTCCTGATGGCTGAAAATCCTTCCTCCATAGGTGGCCTTGTCCTTCCATTCTTGAAGAGACAATACTGGATCGTCCTGTGCCTGGCCCTGCAGATGGTCCCATTCACAATCATTCCTTTCATCAACACAAAAATCCTCCTCTTCGTCCTCACCGGCGTCATGGGCTTCGGCGGAGGCGGCTACGACTGCGCGCAAGTGGCGTGGGTCATCGACATTTGGCGCCACCAAGCCGCGCCCTTCATCTTGACCCAGCATTTCGCCTATTCCCTGGGAACCTTGGTCCCTCCACTCTTACTGGCGCCTTTCCTCACGGAGAAAGTCGAGGACAAAGAGGATGACGGCCTCAGCACCACGCCTTTCACCACGTCCACAGAACTCCCTTACGAATCCAAACTGGCCACGCCCTTCCTCATCGCCAGCGGACTCCTGGCCTTGTCCGTCCTCATCCAACTCGGCGTCTGGTTCATGTTCCGGTCGTCTCCGGAGAAATCCGAAAACGTGGACACCGAGAAGAAGGATTTGGAGAAGACAATAAGTGTTGTTTCCGAGGATTTGAAACCGGTGGGGAAGCAGGATTCGCTCCGGAGACAAATTTATCTGGTCTTTCTCTGCTGCTGCGTCATCGGGTTCTATCAAGGGCTGGAACTCTGCACGGGGCAATTCCTCCCCACGTTTTCTCACTTCTCGGAGGTCGGCCTCTCAGAGGCAGATGGCGCTCGCGTCAGCTTCGGGATGCAAATGGGTTTTGCAGTTGGGCGTTTCGCGGGGATTTTATTGGTTCTCCGCATCGCCCCGCAGTATCTCATCTCTGGGAGCTTTATCATATTGTTGGGAGCCAACACGATTTTGCTTGTGTTGGGCGGGTCGAACGTGACGTGGTTGTGGGCGGCGGCGGTGGTGCTGGGCTTGGGCATGTCCACCGTCTACCCCGCCCTCTATGCCTACGTGGAGAAGTACATCTTCGTCACGGACCGCATCGCGGCCGTCGTGACTGTGGCCGGGGGACTTGTATCCGCCATCTACCCCCTAATTGTGAGTGGGGCAATTACGGATAATCCGGAGATGATGACGTACGTGAATTACTTGAGCATTGTCGTCTGCGTTGCTGCCTTCTCCGTACTTTTTTGGGTGACGCATGTACGTGCCAGGAGACTGGGGAAATCCTCGTGACTTTTGCGCCACGGAGAGTGAATATTGGCTGACATGCGGGTGCAAAACTGATGGAATAAAAATATTTTTAGCATATATGTACATATGATGTGAACAATAAAAACGACAATAATGCCTTATGGATGCCTCAGTAGTAATTTCGACGGAGTGCATGGACCAAAGGCACAGATGCAGCATACATTCTTCGTTCATCTAGTGTCACAAATTCTGAAAATGCTGTCTATATATAGGTATATACATAAATAAAAAATTCAGAAATAAAGACCTTTCTAGAAACAATAATCTGCGCACTTGTTATTCACAAGAAACTAACGCCCGATTCGCGGGCGTTAGTTTCTAGCGAACTGCCGCAGCGCATTTGGCGGCCACAGTGTAGCCGTTGCGCAGTGTAATCGGGCGTTAGCTTTTATCGTGCTGCCGCGGGGCATATCGCGGCCACAGTGTAGCGTTTGTGCAGTGCATGGAGTCTACAGTGTGAAATCGATCTAAATTCGTTTTCAAATATTATCTGGCAATGAATTCAGGACATACAAATACATATACAGATACATACATTTGAGCAGGACTTACAAAATACGACTGTATTTTATATCAAATAATACAAATTACAAAATACATAAATAACTATATTAATGCATGTAAATACGTATTTTAAACAGAGATGGGAGAAACCCGGATTAAAATAGAATCCTTTAATCTGGATTAGGGAAAATTAATCTCAATCCACCTAATACGACTAATTTACTCTAATCGCAAATATCAATACATGTGAAAAACCTTGCCTTCTAACCCGAAGACAATCAAATCCATCGTACAGGGAAAATCCGAGTAGGTTTCGGATTGGATTAATTTTTCACCCAGGCCCAGGAGACACACGATCAACGGTCGTTTCTGTTCAATTTTCTCGTGGATGAATATATGGCTACATGTCTAGTGCAGGAAATGGCAAGCCGTAAGGAAGTTTGCCGTTTGTATTGCTATAGTTAATCCGATCTGAAATTTAATCAGATTAAAATCCCAAATGCAGTCTGAAATGTAATCGGATTAAATAATCCCAATTAATGCAGTCTGAAATTTAATAGAATTAAATAATTCCAATTAATCCAATCCGGACCAATTTGAATTTAATCCTATCCGAATTAATCGAATCCCACGAAAATTTGAATTAATCAGTGTATAGGCTAATCATTAATCATTAGCCTTATGTCATTTAATCTGCAATCCCAATCCTAATCTGAAAATCAGCTAATCCCCCTTCTCTGATTTGAAATAAAAAATACGCATGCGCGTAATTCTAAATATATGTATGATTTTATATGTTGATTAGTACTGAAAAGTGTAGCAAATTAATTACAATTTCCATCACTGAGGTGTTAATGGTTAATGACGGACATTCACTGATCCAACCTCTCTGTGTGCGGAAGTTTATCTTTAAGATGCTATTTTGTGGATAACATGAGAGGCTTGATTGGCTTGGTTTTTAGGTTCTTCAATAATTGTCCCGAGGCCATCAGCTCCTCCCACAAATATATGGAAAAAAGTTCGTTCCTTCTGATCACCCCTGCCCCTGTATTACGTATTAGTGCCGCGCGGAGATGATCAAATTATGAAGGCCTGCGATATACCTAAATGTGAGTAAAGAGTGCATAGCTACATACATATACATCGCTCTGGGCTCTGGAGAGCTCTCTGGTTGAGCCCTTTGGCGATATCTCTGCGCCCCGAGGCAGAAGATCGCCGTAGGCAGAATCTTACTTATTTATTTCTGGCTTTCTGTCATACATATATAAGCGATGCTGATTATCAATTGTTATTAATCGCAGAGAGGACTGAAAATTAAACATTTGCTATTTACTAATTATCAGGTATGCAAATGTAAACTTTGTCTATCCACATATTTGAAGGGGCCTGATTGACAATAATGTGCAGTGCACATAATAATCATACAGCATTTGACACTCTAATCAATTCTGTTTCCACCATAATTGCCCAAGATTATTCAGTTCCTAGGAAATGTCGAACTGCTCTTGTCTAATGCCTACAAGTGCAATCTAAATCTCGTCCTAAATACCCCAAGCTCTGCCAGGTCCTGTTCCTATCTGTTCATTGCCTTATCAAGGTATATGTCCAATCCTATAATTTATAGGAGTGTACATTATGCAGATGGTGCAAATGCAGTCACATTAGTTACTACAATTTAAATATTACCAAGGATAAAAAACACTTTTGACACCGTCTGCAGGTGAAGTAAAGGTTTAAGGGTGAATCACAATTGCATATGTATAAGCCCATCGCAATGTACAGGGTGTAGTACATATAAGTTTGCCATGCCGAATTTTATTGCGATTCCAGGAGACAAATGTCATCCCAGTAGGACTAAGATTAGCTAAGTTATGGCGGGTTTTTTTCAAAAAAAAGTTAAAAATTCCAAATTTTCGACGAAATCGATTTTTTATTTTGCTTTCAGGGACAAAAAATTCATGTTTCCACAACCGTGCAAAACGGAATAAGAGTTTTTTCTAAGCAGAATATTATTGTGGACCTGTGAAAAAAATCCCCATTCAGACCGAACGAGAGTTGACCAAGTTGGCAATTTTCCCGCGCCTAGTTAAAAATGAGAATTTCTTATTAAATCAATGTTTGATTCTGCATCTAGGAGCCCAAATAAATTTGTTGAAAGTGTTTCTAGACAAATTTAACGGTTAATTCGTTAAAAGCTTTTTTGAATGGTTTTTGCTTTGAAAAAATCATTAAATTATGAATTTTGGCAAATGCCTCCAAAAGGTTCATACAAGACACGTTTCCGCAATATCGTGCACTCATAGGCAAACATTTTAGAATTATTATTTTTTGTAAAACTATCATTTAAAAAGCACCCATAAGTTTTTTTTTTAATTTTCAAGACATTAATTAGTATAAAAATAGATTTCGGTTGCAATTTCTTATGGTTTAACGAAAATCATTAATTTAATCAAAAGTTCTCATTTTTGAATTCGGCCCAGGAAAATTACCATAACTTGGTCAATTCTCGTTCGTCTGACTGGGAAGGTTTTTCGCAGGTCCAGAATAAAA
Organism: Disparrhopalites patrizii; assembly: GCA_034698585.1. Classification (NCBI taxonomy): domain Eukaryota; kingdom Metazoa; phylum Arthropoda; class Collembola; order Symphypleona; family Sminthuridae; genus Disparrhopalites; species Disparrhopalites patrizii. The sequence goes on from JAQGBT010001232.1 coordinate 15,636, forward strand.
TTCTGCTAAAGCACTCTTATTCCGTTTTGCACGTTTGTGGAAACATAAAGTTTGTGTCCCTGAAAGAAAAATCGAAAAATCGATTTCGTCGAAAATTTGAAATTTTTAACTTTTTTTGAAAAAACCGCCATAACTTAGCTAATCTCAGTCCTATCGAGATGAAATTTGCTTCCTGGAATCGCGATAAAATTCTACATGGCAAACTCTCGCATGCCCGCCTCATAAAGATTATGGGGGTATATAATATTTCTTGCCGCCCTGTACGTATGTACATAATCAGACGAAATTTTACTCATTGAATGTCAAGTACTCGGAGATAAAAGGAAAGATACGCGATGACTCAACGGAGTGCGTTTGGCTTCATCCACACAACGTTTTGTTTTTCATACAATGCAAACGCTGGAATGTTAGAAATGGATTATAAAAAAGTACTTATTTATAACATTTACCAAGTGTTTTTAGGTGGCATTTAAATTGCGAGGTTGCATTTTCCAGCCTTCAGTTGCTGGATTGTGGATTGATTCCTACTTGCGAGTATTCCATACATTCTTTGTCCATGTTAATTGCTGCGCCACCGGAAATATAATTATTTAATAGAGAAATTTCCATAGCGACGAAGAAAAATATTTGAGCTGTAAAGAAGGTCATGTCGAAAACAGCACAGGGTCTGGCCTTCGGGCTGAATAATTCCAGCCTGTACGTAACGGACGAAGACGAAGTGCCGATTTTCCGGAGGTTTAAAATCCCCAATTTCACCGCCTTCGAGCCTCACCATTTCCTCGCGGAAAAGTTGGGGGGTCCGACCGTTTTTCAGGATTTGTCCAATGACCTCTTCCACACGCTCTTCCTCCTGGCGACCAATCACGAGGACGCGTCCGTCCAGAAGCACCTGAAATCCCTCCCCTTCCACCTGGTCCAGGATGCCAGCGGGGAAAAGGTGGTCAAAGTGGTGATTCAGGGGAAGCAATTGACCCCAGAAAAAGTCCTCATAAAGATCCTGAAAAGCCTAAATCGTCAAGGCTCCCAGAGTGTCTCGTATATTCCCCGAACGGTCCTCACCTTCCCCGTCTCCTTCACGCCCGCGCAAGAAGATCTCCTGGAAGACCTTTCCAACCAGGCGGGCTTCCACGTTCTGGGCCGGCTGGACGAGCACACGGCCGCCGCTTGCGGACATCTCATTCCGGAGGCGGACAAGCACAAAATCCTGGTCTTTGACCTCAGTCAAAAAACGTTCCATGTGTCTCTCTTGGAAAATTTGAACCCCGAAAACCTCCCGGGGATCAAGCGAACAACTAAAGGTCGGGAGGATTTCGGTGGGGAGACATTCCTCCAAGGCCTCACGGAATTGGCCATAGACGAGCTCAAAAACAAACGTCGGTACGACCTCCGGAAGGTCCCGGCCAATCTCACTCTTCAGAAGGGTCAGGAGGAGGACTTGGTGGAACTGAAACGGAGTTGTCAGTCCGCTTTTCTGGAACTCTCGGAGGAGGACCAGGTGGAAATTTGCTTGAAGGACAAGCACCGAATTGTGGTGGATCGGTCGGGATTTGAGAGGGCAAACCTTCCCAATTACCAAATTTGTGCCTCCATCCTGACGGAGGTGCTCCAAGAGGCCGGGGCCAAGAAGGAAGAGATCCGTCACGTGGTTCTCCTGGGCAAGTCCGCCCAAATGCCGTCCATCCCCAGGTTGATCAAGCAGCTGTTCGGGACGGAGACGGAAATTCATTATGGGGTGCAGAGTGATTCGGCCGCCATGTTTGGAGCGACCTTGGGCTTGACCGGAAAGCTGACTCCTACGACGCTTGCGCAAGGGACCAACTTGCTCATGTCGGGCATTGGAAGCATTTTGTTGGGAACAACCGTGCCGGATGCTGCCGGACAGGGACATGCCTTTAAGACTCAGGGCATTCCCCTAATTATGGCCACACTCAACAAGTTGTCCTTGAAGACGGAAGCATCTGAAAATGTACTTTATTCAGTTTAATACCCAATTTTTATCATTCATTTGTTCATTGCATCGTTTTTAGGGACAACCACATTATGCTTTATTTTCCAAACTAATTATGCTTTTTGCCAAAATCGAGTATGTTTAAAAATTTATGCTTTTAAAAATTATGCTTCTTACAGACTCATTATGCTCTTAAAATTTTACAAAATGTGCCAATTATGCGGATTTTACCCACAGGAATTGTTCAATGGTCAAAAATGGCAAATTTTACGGAATTTGTGGCAGCAAATTCTCATTTTCTGGAATCCTGAGAATTTTTCACTCATTATTTAGCAACAAAAACGACAGAAAAAAGAATTCTTATCAGCTGTACAGTCGGAAATTTTACTTTAGACATCAGCGGTGATTAAGAACATACAGTTTTAAAAGCAAATCTGTGAAATTTTCTTTGAAATATTGACTTCGAGAGTTAATTATCGGACAATTATGCCGTTTCAAATCAATTGTGAAATTGATTATACTTATTATGCTTTATTTTTTTACGAAATAATAATGTTCAAGGTATACCTAAGATGCATTCTACCTATAGACATTCGGGGTCTAAAGTGACACTTTTACATTTATGCTTTTGGTTGTCTCTAATCATTTTATACAATGTAAAACGGAGCGACATAATTTGTAATTAGACTCCGGTTCCCAAGCCTCGCCGGAAGCAGCAGGATATCATTGAGGAGAATGAGGATGAACCAAAATCTCCGTACTCGACGGAAGAAATGTCGGAAGTTCCCCTTGCCGGAGACAAAGGGAAAGGCACAGAGAAGGGAGACTCGGAACCCGAGGATGACCAGGATAATTCCGGAACGGATGAGGACAGCGAAGACACGGCGGATTCTAGTGGTGAAGATGAAATGGATGGAACGAATTTGAGAAAACACGAAAGGGATTCGGGGACCGTGTCGAATTTGATCGACTTTGAATCCCAGAATGCAAGCGCTTTGGCGTCCTTGAAAAAATTCTCCGCCGATGAACGCTTCGGGTCAATGAGTAGCCAGGGAAGGACAGGAGGTCCGGAGTTAACCAAGGCGGACATGAACGTCATGGTGGCGTCTACGCAATCGGATGATTCGGACGATAAGGATGTTCCCCTTTCCGTGGAACCTCCAATTATCGCGAAAAAGAAGCCCGCGCTGGAGGTATCCCCAGCTGTGGATTACGAAGCCCAGTTTGATATGCTAGTGGCCAATTCGGATACGCCCTACTCCACGGAAAATCGGAAGCAGTCCCCCACTGTCACTGCAGCGGAGTTCGAAGCGGTATGCATTACAGTTATCCTCTTGCAATAGCATTACATACTACTCATTTAAAAAACCAAGCGAAATTTTACTAATGTATTATGCACATATTTGAAATTTTGCAAATATTTACCATTTAGCGTAAATCTTAAATTTTGAGAATGCTTACTATATTTAAAAAAGATTTGAAATTTTGCGAATGTTTAATATACTCAATAGACATTTGTTTGTAGAAATGTTCTGGATACTAATTTTGCGTATATTTCAAATTTTGCGAACATTTCAAATTTTGCGAACATTTCAAATTTTGCGCATATTTAAATTTTGTGAACATTTGAAATTTTGCGAATATTTCAAATTTTGCGAATATTTCAAATGTTGCGCATATTTGAAATTTTGCGAATATTTGAAATTTTGCGAACATTTCAAATTTTTCGTATATTTGAAAAGTTCATATGCATGTACATGCATATATGTGTACATGAGATTCTGTGAAATCGCAGTTGCTGGCAGAAGAGAAATCCCGTCAAGAGGTCCTCATGGAAGTGGTGGACGCGATTTACAAGGAGAATATGGACAAAGTCATGGCCACGCCCACCTACATCGAGCCAGCCTTGCTCCAAGAAAACCACGAAGTGTCCCTCCAATTGTCCCTTCGCACCCTCAGCAAACTCACGCCCCTCACCCAGAAGCTCCTTGACTCCGTCAAGACAACATTGGACGCATCCTACACAGAATACAAAGAGATCAACCTACAAAAGAAGCAAAACAAAGGTCCGGCCATCGGCATCGATGTGGGCACAACCTTCTGTTGCACCGCCATCTACCGAGACGGCAAGGTGGAGATCGTGCCCAACTCCATGGGCAAGTCCACCACCCCAAGCTACGTGGCTTTCCCCCAGGATGGCAGTGAGATTTTGGTGGGGGAGCAAGCCAAGATCCAAGCTTGTGAGGAGCAACAGAACGCCATTTTCGACGTGAAGCGTCTCCTGGGGCGGAGTCCGGATGACGAGCACATTCAACCCCTCAAGAAATACTGGCCCTTCAAGCTCTTCCAAGAGAATCGGAAGGTCCAGATCCAAGTGGGGCAAAAGCTGTTCTTCCCCGAGGAGATCATGACCCACTTGATTCGGTACATTAAGCAGTGTGCCGAGGAGCATTTCGAGGGTCACGTCACGAACGCCGTCGTGACGGTCCCAGCTTACTTCAACGACCGCCAGCGCACCCTCACCAAGGAATCCTGCAAGAGGGCGGGACTGAACGTCCTCCAATTGGTCAATGAGCCCACGGCCGCCGCCGTGGCTTACAGCCTTCACAAGAAGGATCACGACACCCCCAGACATTGCTTGATCTTCGACTTTGGCGGCGGGACATTTGACATCGCCATCCTTTATATTCGTGGCCAGAACATCCATATCAAGGCCATCGATGGGGACGCGTATTTGGGTGGGGAGGACTTCGACAATAAGATGGTCCAACACTGTATTAGAGAATGCAAGCGCATGCACAACGTGGATCTGACGAAGGTGGAAGGGAGTCAGGAAGGGGACGTGGACTTGATCGTGGCGAGACGACTCCGGAGACTCAAGAGGCAGTGTGAGAAGCAGAAGTGCTTGTTGTCCAACGCCACTTGCAAGAAGGTCGTGGTCACGCTGGATTCCATCACCCCAAATGTGGATTTGGAGGTGCCCTTTAGCCGGGACGTGTTCGAGGCTCTCATCGAGGAGCAGATTCAGAGATGCATGTCCATCATCGATCGGTCCCTGGGGAGGATTGACCTCTCTCGGGATGATATTAAGGAGGTGGTCTTGGTGGGGGGTTCCAGCCGGATCCCGAGAGTCCACCAAGTCCTCATGGAGAGGTTCCCCAATAGCTCTTTGGCCAAGAGCATCAACGCGGATGAGGCCGTGGCGTCCGGTGCGGCCATCCTTGCCGCTTGCGCCGAGAACCCCGAATTACCCAATATTAGCATTCAAGAATGCGATAACACCGTTTGGGTATAATAGTAAATAGTCAACTTAAAAAAATCAGAGATAGGTTCTATAATTAATTACTTAAGTAATAATTACTAATTGAATTACTGATTAGTAATTAAAAGGCGGTAATTATTATTTTCGAAATTTTAGAAACTAACTAATTAATACTCAAACTTAGCGCAAGTAAAATTCTAATTTGGCATTAGTACTCGAACAATTTATGAAAAATTAGTTATTATTTATTGCTGGAAATTAAATTTAAATTGAAGTACAAAATAGTACGCAAAGATTATAACATGATTACTATTTGATTTACTGGCAGAAGTCACGTAATTTTTATATACAAAACGCATGTTAATTGCAATATTTGAGTCTGTACTTGCAATTTTAAATCCCTGGGGTATTCTTTACGTTTCGTGTTACAAACGGAATATTTGACTTTTCATAGCTTGCACCGGATGTTTATTGGGTTATGCAGTGTTATACTCCATTTTACAATGCTTTATAACTTAACATAACCTACATCGTATGTATGTACATTTGTCTTTAGTAATGTACTGAATGATATTCCAAAAAGGATTGTTATGAGTTAAATATAATATAAACGTTAAAATTAATATCTAGTACCCAGTAGACGTTAACTTTAAAAGTAATTACTAGTTCTAATTAGTAATTTGAATAAATATTAACAGTAATTTAAAAAAGTCATGAATAATTCCAAAAATATGTAAGTTAATTAAATAATTTACTTATTACTTTGAAAATAATTTCGCAGTAATTAAGTAAATAATTTATTATTTAGGAAAAAATTGGGAGTAATTAAATATTTTAGTCATTACTTAAATTTTAGTAATTAACCTATCTCTAATTGTTAGTCGTTTTTTCGATTAGGAATTCGGCCATGGTCGTATTTGGCTCTTAGCATCGATATGTCAAGCATCGTTATAAATACGTTCCTTTAAGCTGCTCGAATTATTGCACAAATTCGCCACATGTATGTAGATTAAAATTTACAACTATTATTGGTGCATCTTATGGTTAGCTCATTAATATTTTTCTTCAAGGATGGCAGTACGATAGCATTGTTATTAAGTATTTTGCCAAATTTGTATGCTAAAAGTATGAAGCGAATTTGTCACTTTCCAGAAAAGCACAGTGACCAAGACCGAAACTATTTCGACCCTCTGGATACCAACAAATTCATGATGCTCCTCCCACCTTTCTACGTGCTCATGGTCGTGACCATGACGGCGTTCACCATCGTCTACGAATTCTCGGAGAATCCCTTCAATTGGAATGGACTTCTGCCAAAAGATTACCAGAGCAACCTCACCTTTACGATCATCATCGTACTCCACATGCTCATATGCTCCACCAGAAGTCTCGTCTGGTTCTTCAACTACATTTTCCAAGGCTACTGCTTCAACTCATTTGCATGCTGGCTTCTGCGAATGAAGTGAGATGAATATATATACTTCTATACGGAATTGGATTGCATATGCAATATTGAATGGAGGAAAAATTGATGAAACTGAATATATTCTTACAGGGATGAAGAATGCAAAAATTACACCGATTTCCGGCGGCGATTGCAATGGTACAGGGAACTCCAGTTGACCACGCGGCAATTCAACTGCTGCATGTCCCTTTCCATGGTCAATACGAAGCTCACCAGCTTCTTCTGTGGCATCGTGAGCACGTACATTTTGGTGAAATTCCACGCGGAATTATCATTGGTGCAATTTATATTTGCCGTTTGGCTCATGTACGCCTGTGTCTCCTTCCCGCCATTGAACTTTGGGCGAGTCTACAAGGTCTTCACTTTCTCCCAGGACCTCAAGCGCCGAGCAATGTTGGATGTCAAGAATTTTGACGGGGTCTTTCATGGAGTTTTGCGGCTGGAATTGTTGCAGTTGGTGAAGGCCTTGGCTCCGAATCAGGTGCAATGCAGCAGCTATTATTTCTTGGATCGGTCCTTCACTCCGCTGTACGTGTCAAAAACCTTCGAAGTCACCATTAATCTGCTACTTACCACATAACAATGTACACCGTATACTTTTACCACATTCTTCACCAAATCCACCATTTATAGGGATAGGCAAAAGCTCTAAAAGCATCACAATTAAATATGCGTTCTAGACCATGTCAGTCGGCCCTAAACATGTTTCTGGCACATTGTGGAGTCCAAATCTGGAGCAAAAATAAAGCGCTAAAAGCACATCCAGTAGGCATATGGGACACTCCGAGATTTTTTGTAAAGATATAGCCTAATTCTCTTGCAAAAATGCGAAAAATACCAACTTTTCGTATAATAGCAAGTATGTTACGCAGAAATTTCTTCAGAGATCGCCAAAATAGGTATTAAAATTAGCTGTTCCGCTGTTCAATATAAACTTTGGTTCTCTTAGTGTCTGAAATTGTGGGATTAGTTGTCTGATTTTACCAATTTAAATTTGATTGCATGGCTCCATTTAGGAGCCAATTTTGAGTGGATCAGAAGACAGGATGACAACCCTCTGTTTTGCCTCATGAAATGTGTGCGATTGCAATTTGCAATATTATTTTATTTGTTGTTTATTGATACTCACAGTTTATGCGTCAACATGTCTTGTAATACAATTGTAAGTATTTGGAATTCTCATGTAATAGGCGTTTTAAGTAGATGACTTAACAAATCCCACAAATATTTAATTCACTCCATTGGACCCACCAAATTACATTCATACGTATATCCACAAAGTGTTGCGACCTTTCTTTCGAATTGATTAAAAGCATGTTCGTCTTATGTATTACATTTTGCTTTTATTTTAGTTGAAATAAATCTGCTGCAATTGATTTATGTATACGTATACAGTAGACTATCGATTACTGTTCCCCTGAAATTCGCAAATTTTCTCGGTTATAACAAAAAGCCGTTATAGAGAACAGAAATTTCTATGTTAACAATTGGAGAAAGTTTTTGAGGAAGCAGTTTTTGCCACCGTAGTAGAGAGAAAACAGTTATAAGGGAATGGAGAGCCTCGACACTGTACTATGCATGTATTTATGAAATGAATATGTTTTCGTAATAAAGTCTTTATTTAGGAGACAAATTCATTATGTTTGCACGCAGACGAGTCTGGCGTTGCAAGAAAGGATCCAAATTAATCATACTAATTTTTCAATGACGCATACTTTGTATTCTTCAAGCAAGAGCAATCATTTAATTTACCTCTGCGTAGATCCGGTTGTAGGTATATAGAAATATCTGAAGCCGAATGTGTTAAACAAGCCGAAATTATGCGTAAAATTCACCAACCACGAAGAAATACTGGGTATACTTGTTGGATAAAAATGACAACAAATTTAGTGTTTATTCTGGGCTGCAGAGGCATCTCAAGGGTTTTCAAATTTTAAAATGACTTGACTAGTATTTTTGTAGGCAACCAACAAATATTTGTATGGGTTAAGTTTGAAAAAATCTATTGGAATTGCAATATTTATTAACGAAAAATCAATTTGCTCCCATAAAGTCTTTCAAAAGAATTTCTCTTTCTTTCGAAATTTCGGCGCTGTCCAATGTCGATCTCTGTTAACATATTTTCACACATTTTTAGACTTTGTTTTGAAAAATATGAGTATATATGATGTTCTACAGGCTGACCACCATCACATGGTGTGTATGTATAATTATATAGTACCTTATCCTGATCTGCCCCTTGGGAGAGGAATTCGTTCACTCTAGTTCTCTTCACATTAGTCTGTGAATGCAAAATCAGACATATAGACAGCCCATTGCAATTGTAAGAAGAGAAATGCTAGGCATTTTACAAAATTTTTCAATTTTTGATGTTTTAATTAATCAGTTACTCTTACCACCATGTCCGGATAGCGTCTGTGTAATTTTAGGCGGGAATCCACTATTAAACAATATAACATAGTTCAATGAAAAAACATACACATAAATATAAAAACGACAATTTCAAACAACAATTTTAAAATACACTCCAGTTTTATCATCCCTCCAGTTAGATTAAATTATACACCAAAATGTTTTTAAAAAAATCTCTTATAATTTGTTTTGAACTACTTTTGTTTTTTAGGTTCATTGGTGCTTGCATTCAAAAATATTTTTAAAAAATGGTATCATACCAGTATGGATATTCTCCTTCAGATTTTGAACCATTAGAAAGACACTACCTTTGAACTCTTCCAATTCTGCTTTCACAGATTTCACTGGCAACCAGACAAAATTACAGATTTTTTATTTTTAGTATAGATTATACTAATACATAGGCTTCTTTTATAGCCTAATAGATTCAATTTTTGCCTTTTTTAAATTATGTATGAAAGAAAGTTACTCACATTCTGCCCGTAAATTCTGAACTTGAATATTCACCGGAATTTGGAGGCCGTTGGTGAAGGTGGTGTAAATGGCGTTGAAAAAAGATTTTATACGACTAACTTGATTTGGGGGATTGACCGGAATGTCAGGATAGAGGTAGATGACCTGTTCCTCTGAAGAAGTTTGACACGGCTCGCAACACAGCCTTTGCCCTTCGTTTGCTTCATCTGGCTCATCTACTGCTTAACAAACAAACACGACAATTTTGGCTTTATTTAGGGTCTATGGTGATAGAACTATGGACTAATAATTGCACGTATTTACATCTACCATTCTGTTAGGGAAATTTTTAATGCAAATATTCTCACCTGCGTAATCCAATAGCTCAGGCGCTGCAAGAACCGAAATCAGCGCCGCCGAACAAAGAAAAGTCCGCAGGAGAAATTTTACCGCCATTTTGCTGGTGATAAATAAATGTAACGAATGCTTTCTTTGTGTGCTTTGAACGAGAAACAAAAAACAACTTTCGTGTTCAACCCCCAGATTAGCATTTATTTTATAGGAATCGTCTTTATTTTTATCTGTCAGTATTAAATAGAATGTATCATGCAGCATTAAAAGCTGAACTCACTGATACATTCAGCAAGGAAACACTGTAAATTGACTGTAAAAGAAATGCGCAAAACCTGGACCGAAAATTCGAAAATAAAGTTTGCATTAATTCGATACAAGTTTACTACAATTACAACTACAAATTACAAGTACCACACATTTACATTAATGTAACAATAAGTGCAAATTTTTTTATTAATTGCTCACTGTTTTCAGTACGTATCTGCAGCGCAGTTGTCCACGTAATGAAGTATGTACTGCGTTCAATGCGAAATGGCAAATAAACCTATCATTATTATAATTAATTGAAGCAATTGAGACAATCATGGATTTCCGGAGTTGACCCGTGGTCCAACTTAGATTAGAATTCAAGGCGGTGAGAAACTAATCTTGTATTAAACGAGTGCGGTAACACTAAAGAAATTATTATTACTATTGTACGTTGCTAATATGTACAATATGTAGCTACAATATGTAAATAAACGACATATAAATTTTATGCCAGTGTAAATATACAATATAATTAAAGGGAGATCACATACGCCATACCCACACACTCCCACTAACGGTTAAGAGCAATGCTTTGTAGGAAATAATTGTATGCATAAATGCAATTATACTTACATGTTCGTCCAAAAAAACATACGAATATACGGATCAAGCGAAGGTTCATTGAGGCACTTCATTACGTTGCAAAAATTTGTAACGAAAAAAAAAACAAATTTAATCCCACCAAACTATATGCAACATATAAAAACGAGTATCTGAGTTCGCATTTATAATTTATTAAATTTCATAAATTTAAATGTATCGTCATTGTTTATAATATAATTTATATGTGCGTTAAGTTATATATGTACTTGCAAATAATGAAATACTCAGTGTATAGCAAGTGTGTTAAAATTTTGATATTTTTAATTATTGGTTTATTGTGATTACCATATTTTATAAACCAAATTGTTCTGCATTTATTTATTTTTGGTTGCCATCACCAGTTGCTACCCTCTCCGGAATTGTTTCTCTGAATCCTCTGTTAAAAACAATTAATGGAAGACATTATACGACGAGGAAAATTGCGTAATCTAAGCCAATGTAAGTGAATCTTAACAACAAATTTATAAAAGCAAGTTAACAATAACTTCAGAAATTACTATTTAAATGAATACATCTGAATTGCAAACAAACAACAATGGTTAAATCCACTCTACCTCCATTTGCATAACCCTTCCCGGTAGATTTCACTGTCAAAATTATAAGTACAAAATGCACAATGTTTGATTTTTAGATAATTACATATATGAATACTTTAGTTATACAAAACAAGTCCATTTTGCTAAGGTTTTTGGGAGAATGAAACATTTTATTTATAATGTGTTCTAATAAAGAGAAATTTTGGTTTTAAAAAAATATTTCCTTCAATCTGCATCCTCTCAAAAATATTTAGTTAGAAAAAAAGCTTGAATTGATTGTAGGTTTATTTTTTGAGAAAAAACAGTTATAACAAATTTGGACTTCAACGATTTTGGAACCGTGCCCTATACATTATGTAATTATATATTCGCAGATTTTTTAAATGTTTTTAAGACTTTTCGTAAAAACGATTTCTTACCTAGTCTTAGAGCTCGAATAAGATTTTGAAGCTGGTGATTGACAGTAATTTTGAACTCCCCCAATTCCTTTTTGATCAATTTCACTGGCAACCACAAACAAAATACAGGTATAATTATATTGTTATAGTTGAAGACACATTATTAAACTAGAGTGGACAAAATTGACCGTTAACGCTGAAACTTTGACCTTTAAATGGAGGTCCCTTATGTTTGAGCCGGGGCGTCCCGAGTCCGAATACCAATAACCCCCAACCCGACATTTTTCAAAACTTCTCCGAATTGAATCAAATAAAATACATTGTGTTAATCAATTCCTCTGTGACCCCAAATATGACCTTTAAGTGCGGCATAAACCCGTAGACCCCCCTAAATTTACCAATTCTTAAAAAATTCTAAAATTTGGTATTCGTTCTCGGGATGCCCCGGCTCAAACATAAGGGACCACCATTTAAAGGCCAAAGTTTCAGCGTCAACGTTCAATTTTGTCCACTCTAGTTTAATAGTGTGGTTGAAGACAAAAATCATTAGACTATAATTTCAAACCGCAATTGTTGCCGCTGCTTTGAGTTGTCAGCAATTGTTGTGATAAAGAAAAAAGAAAACTTATCTCACGAAGCACAATCATTTACACATTGCAATTTTTTAAATGCGTATTCTAAGCATACTGCAATGTCACTCACATTCTTGCCGCAAATTATGGACTTGAGCAATCATTGAACCTTTCGGGCTGTCTGGCCCAGTTGTAATTGACTTAAGAGGAGCTTCATATGATCTAAACGAGTCCAGCTTCCTCACGTCTTCTACTACTTGACGAAAAAATAGTACACGTACACATAAATTAAAGTAATTATATAAGACAATTGTGGCTTCTGAAACATGTGGTATAAATATAAACCCAAAAAATTATTGGTCGAACAGAAATATGTTGTCACCGCATTTAAATAATTAAAAATTATCCTGTCGCGGAAAGAGTTAATATTACATTTAATGTATTATAATAAATAGATACATACATACATAATGTATAACAAAATTCGGGAAAACTGAGATTGATAGGATAAAAAACGGCCTATAAATTAAGATAAAACTGGTTCTCACCTTTATTATCAGATATCACCGGCTCGGCAAGGGCCGAGATTGCCATCGCCAAACAGAGACAGGGCCACAGTAGAATTTTGGCGTGCATTTTGCTGGTGATAAATGACTGCAATGAGGCTTGGTTAGTGGCTTTTGAATAAAAAAGTACAACTGAATGATGCTAAACCTCGGGATTCGCCTTTATTTTATAGGAATCTGTCCACCATCTTTGAGCAAGTGTCAATAGCAGACATAATTAATGTTAAGATGTAACTACGACGCTGCTAGCTCCTGCCCATATTTTATAAAAAACCTTCTGAGAAACATTAATTTTAATAAGAATAATTGAGCTAATTACATACATGCATTAATGGGGATTTTCACGCTGACCAGTCCATATAGACAAGAGTCTCAAGTCTCTCTAAAAGTCCAAGGGAATTGCTCATTGTGAAAATATTTTTGAGCTAATTAACAGATTGATCCGGTGCTGGAATACTAATTAATAAATTGTCATAATTGCATGCTACTTATATAGTAGGAGAATAGCGACATTTAAATTTTATTTGTCACAGTGTAGTTAGTACCTATACGTATTACAAAATTCGTAGAATATAGGGTCATCTGCACACGTGCCAACTGGATCAAACTGGATAAAATTACGGGGGAATGAACGACTAAATATGGATTCAATTACTTATGGCAAAAAAACTGCGTGCCAAAGCCTTTCAAGGAGGTTCTTCGAACACGTGACGTTGCAAAAATTTCGTACAGGAAACATGATCGTATTTACAATCTCATAAATCTCGCAAAGAAGTGTAATTTGAAATTACAATTACTGAAGGGCTCTCAACAAATTCTATGAATTACGTTTTGATGAAGAAGAGGTGAAACAATTCTTGGTCTCGAAATTTTATTTAAGCAGCAATTATCTATAACAAGGAAATCCGAGGAATGAACAAATGTTTATAAAACGAATGTCATGTCTTAGATTGAAACAATTACGTATACACATAATTACATACATGCACGTGTACAGATCTATATTCATTGAAGATATGCTAACAACGTAGCTATTTCGCAGTCGATTTTGCTAAAAGTCTTGTTCCATTTTAATTAAATCCATTTATGGCTCATTAAGATTCCTAATTTCTCCTTAAGAACTCTGCTTTGCCAAGCAAATGTTGTTCGCTCGGGGCTTCACCGTGTGCTTCGGGTAGTCAATGATGAAATCCTGTAATGATTCCACGCACATTCCATTAACTTTCCAATTTGCGCACAGATGTTTGTGCATTTATCATTCGTAATTTATAGTAAAACAAAAGACGAAACAACAAAAAAAAGAAACTTTTTATGTGTAATTACAAACCTTTAATGGAAATCGTTTCCGGTCATGTGCCGTGCAGTAAGCATAATGCTTTCCTTCCGTCCACTTCTTCTCCACGTTCTTGGAAAACCTCCGATTTTTCCACGTCAGAAATTGCAGGTATTCACCCACAGATTTGTCCTTGAACTTCTCCGGAGCCTGGATGAACATCTTGTCATACACGTCCACACTATCGTCATTAGCATTAAGCAGCTCTTTCGCATTGTCCACCGGATCATATTTCTGCTTCTCCCTGGCAAACATTCAAAATACAAAACAAGTTAAAAAATTTATTTATTACGAATTTGTCTATGCCAGATAAATTTCCATGTTTCAAGATCAAAAAATTCAGCAAAAAAACTGAGAAATAAGTGAAAAAAATCAGGAAAAAATCAGTAAAAAGATACACAATGTGCTTACTTAGGCCAGGTGGTGGGGTCATAGGGCATATTCATTGCAGGGAACAATTTGCTACTCACATTCTGAATCCCTAAACTGTCGAAAAAGTTGTGAAATTCATACTGACTGCTGCAAAGACCCACGCCCACTCGGGGATAGTACATGACGAAGGCTTGACACATTTCTTCTTGCGTAGTAAAGCCACCCTGTAATTATGTGAAAAAAACTACTCCAATATTGTGTAACGGGAAGACCATTGTAAGTTATTTTAACCAGGTTTATTTAATTCATTAAACAAATTAATTTGAGGGATATAAGGAGAATTTTTAAAATAAAAAATTTGCAAACGTACCAGAACAGAGCGCCTTCTGTCCGACGTTGAATAGTCACACTCCGTAACCAACTCATCTCCTGGAAGCACCGTCACTTCCTCCTTCAGAAACAGTGCTTGCTGGTAATTGAAATCATACGTCTTGTCCTGAATGGGATAAACCACGTTTTACAAACACGATAAGTATATACAAATTACTAATACTTTGAATTAACCACTTTGGCTTTGTAATTGGAGAATAAATCCGGCTTTTTTTTTATTGTTTTTGACTCACATCACGCAAGGCGGGAAGCTCCGTTCCGTTCCGGAAATGCCTCAAACGCAAGGATCTGGCTGCTAGATGTCCGTGCAAAAGGACGCTGATGATTTTGATACCTTCTTTTGGGAAAGTCTATAAAAATTTGGAAAAAAAACAAATTATTTACCAGTGGCATACCTTGAAAATTTTAATGGTGTTCTGTAAACCCTTGCATATTACTTTGTATTAAGGCTAAATTTTGATTATTTAAGCAATTATTTTTTTCAAAATATTAAAGTTAAGTCGTTACAGCTTGAGTGCATTCGGCGGAGCAAATCCCGACTGTGGTAAATTTGGTCTGCTTTGGCGGGATCAACATGAAAGGTGTGATTCGGTAGCTGACCAAAAGAATATTCCCATCGTTCTCCCGGAGCTTATCCGTGTAGTAAACGCGAAGGGCAGTCGTGTCCTTGACTAATTGACGAAAAAGTGTTGCAATTATAATTTACTCCATGCACATATGTATGTATGTATCATAGGGATGACGAAGATCTGATTTGACCCAAAAGTTTTATTTCGATTCGTTGCAATGCTCGAATCAGATCGAAATTAGCAAGTCGGTCCGATTCATGATGCTAATGATTCGATTCGGTTACATTCCAGCCATGGACTGAATCGAATCATGATGCAAACGATCCAAAAAATATATTGTTCTGAAGATTTTTTTTTTCAGGTAAATTTTAAACATATAATGAAGTCCAAAAGTTTACCACTTCAAATAAATGCAAGTGACCTTGATATTATATTTACCGTTGATTTAAATTTGGTGCAATATTTTGATGGTTTTGCTCTGCTTCGGATAAAATTCCCAAAAATTTTGTATTAAATAATGGATCGAATTTCAGTTAAGTTTTATGATCTGATTTTTACGTCTTGAATAAAATTTCAGTCAAGTTTTATGATCCGATTTACCTCTTGAATTGAATTATTTATTTCGATTCATGGTGTCGAATGGGATCGAATTTTCAAGTATTTGAATTGAATTGAATCGAGTTGAATCGAAAAATCAATTTAAAATCGAATCGTTGCCATCCCTATGCATATGTATCTAATCGTATGCATACATGTACAAGTGGGTGTGCTTTTCATATATGTATGTATGTAGCTATAAGCATAAATAAACTATAGGCATGTAAACTACAAGCATAAATAAAATTTTCCCACTGAAGATAATCTAAAAGCTTGCCGAGGAAAAGACAAGACTTACCCAATTCTCGCTGGGGATTATCATAGTGCACTTCGAACATGAAGTAGGTTCCAGCACCATCCGGCTCACCTGCAGGGGATCCCACATGTTCGGGGAACATTTCACCTATAAACGATTAAAAATTAATATTAGTTAACAAATGATACATGTAATTTGTATGTACATACATATGGATAATTCCAAAAAACAGGGATGAATCCATACCTTCACTGCCCGATACCCAACAAGTGAAGAAGGCCACGCAGTAGGTGGACCAATCTGCCGGGATATTGTTCGTGTAACACTTTCCACCTTCATGATCCAAATACTTCTCAAACATGTCCGCTGTCCCGCCCAACTCTTCTGGGACTCGACATTCGTACATACAGACATGGTGGACGAACTTTTTACTCTCTGGAGGAATTAATGGACGGAACTGGGGACAAGCATTTAATAAAAAAAAAGTAATTTAAAAACATACATATAATGCTAATAAAGTAAAAAAAAAAGAAAAAAAAAGCGGCACTACAAGTTCCTCCAGTGGCTCCCTTATGTATTACTTGCAGTTTACTAAGAATAGTCATAAGTCATTAAATTAATACATATGAATATTGTGTATATACTCACCCCAATCATGTGATGTTTCACGGGCGCCTTGGGGAATTTCGCGATTTTGCAGAAGTACAAGTATTCCTCATCCGTAGTCACATTCTATTGAAGGTCGTCCCACAAAAAATGATGAAAAAATGGGCTCTTTCGATAAGGAAAGACAAGACTTAATAATATGTATACATACCACTTTGTAATCCCAATGCTGGATACTTGGATCTGGATTCTCGACTTGATCTGGGAATGGATGCAAGAGGGGCTTGTCTAACATGTACACGCTCCGAACGCCTCGATTGGCATGGTAGGAATATCCAACGGACTCTCCACTTTCTTCATCATCTGAAATGACCGGATCTTTCTCTCCGTACGACCACATGAGTCTTACGGTATTATCCTATATGGGAATTCACAAAAATTGAGAACGAAAAACTACTGGATATTCCATGCAATTTTTACTTCTTTTTGCAAAATTTTTCAAAAATTACCGTAATTTCAAAATCATGCTCGTCACAAGTGTTAAGCTCTCTCCGGAAGCGGATTTTGGTGCCCTCCTCCGTCTGCGTAGCGCCTATCAATTCGTAATTTTGTACTTTGTCCAGTGATGGGATTGTGTTTCCCACGCCATGGAAATCCTGGGTAAAAATAACACATTCATTAAGGAATAATATTTAATTTTAGTCGGAAATTTATTACGGCCATATTACGCACAGGGAGACAAAAGAACCGTGAAAATATTGGACGTTTTATGCAGGGAAAAAATTAGGCTCAATTAATTTTTTAATTTTATTATAATTAATGAGAATCTCCGAAAGGTCAAAATGCCATGGAGGTCATACCCGAATATATGATTTGCCCTCGTCATCCACCCATCCCACAACAATATCGGCGCCCCGCATGCCGCCCAGGGACGAGAATCCGACGCCCACGTAGCCTTGTGTGGGTGCAAAAATCTCCATGTCCAGCCAACCACGATTCTTGGAGGTCACGTCCCCTTTGGAGACATTCCACCAGGCCTTAACCCCGAGATCTTCATCCAGAACGAGGTTCCTTTCCCACACCGTTTCCCCACTGACCAGGCATGCCAGTAATCCAATAAAAAACACGGGAATTATCATTTTACCCCGTTTAAAAGGTCCGTCTAGAACCTTTTTTGGTAAAAAAAATACTTGCAAAATCTGGAGGGGTGATTACAAAATCGACCGTGAAAAAGAGAAGGAGACGCGCGCATGCAGAAGTCTGGAGAGATACTGAAAGCCCACTGGATAACACAATTGAATATCATTTGGTGAAAGTAGGAATATCTTGTATAGATTTTTAATGCAATAACAGCTTGAAGCAAGCATTCTTTCCATAGTGCTACATAAAACTATTCAGGAGTATTTCTGGAGACATACTGCAAAATAATAAAACTGGTTTGATCACAAACCGGTTTGGCAGTTTTATGCTACACGGGCTTTGATTTATTACAATGTTTGTACTTGGGTAGCTATTTTCCAAATCTCTCGGTGTACAATTCATGTCGGATTTTTCCGTCCAACTCCCCCAGATGATAGGCCCACGCCCAGGGACATGCAAATTTTGTCTCGCCTTTCTCTGACCGCCTCAAGGAATGTCAGAGCGTTCAGCCGTTTGTGCATAGGCTATGATACCTGTTTTCGTGCAATTCGGTCAAAACATGTAATTCAGAATTATCTACAACAGGGGTGCTCAACCAGCTCAATCTCGCGGTCACAAATGTAATATTGCTGCGGGTCAATGGTCACAAAAAAAATTTGATTCATAAAGGCGTAATTATAGGGTACAGGCACGCCACCTAGCCTATCTCTCCCCCGCAAAATGGCAAAATGTTTTTATAATTATATCGAGGAATAAAAATACAAAAACATGCCAATATGGATATTC